>PVHT021183523.1:17003230-17042814 GCA_004024745.2 Catagonus wagneri
CTAATCCAGTCATCTGTCGATGGACATTTGGGTTGTTTCCATGTCTTGGCTATTGTGAATAGTGCTGCAGTGAACATGTGTGTGCAAGTGTCTTTCTCCAGGAAATTTTTGTCTGGATATATGCCCAAGAGTGGGATTGCTGGGTCATATGGTAATTCTATGTAGAGTTTTCTAAGGTACCTCCACACTGTCTTCCATAATGGCTGCACCAGCCTACATTCCCACCAACAGTGCAGGAGGGTTCCTGGAAGGGAGGATTTAGATTGGTTGTCTTCTTTGTCTCTCATAATATTTAGCACCAAATATTGCATATACATTTGACCCTTGAACTGTGCAGGAGTTAGGGACACCGAGCCTCTGTGCAGTCAAAAATCTGCCCATAACTTTACAGACTGGGCCTCTGAATCCACGGATCCACAGATTCAACCAGCTGCAGATACTGTAGTATGTATTTATTGAAAAAAATCGGAGTTCCCGTTGTGGCGCAGTGGTTAACGAATCCGACTAGGAACCATGAGGTTGCGGGTTCGGTCCCTGGCTTTGCTCAGTGGGTTAACGATCCGGCATTGCCGTGAGCTGTGGTGTAGGTCGCAGACGCGGCTCGGATCCTGCGTTGCTGTGGCTGCGGCGTAGGCCAGTGGCTACAGCTCCGATAAGACCCCTAGCCTGGGAACCTCCACATGCCGCAGGTGCGGCCCTAAAATGACAAAAGGCAAAAAAAAAAAAAAAAGAAAGAAAGAAAAAAATCAATGTGCAAGTGGATCCTCAACAGGTCAAACCGATGCTGTTCAAAGATCAACTGTAATAGCTTCTTCATACAGTTTAAACACCGTGCTGGTGATGGAGCCTTCTGTTTCTACCCCAGTAGCTATGTGTGGGTGAGCAAATTGCCCTACAAGCCCAAGTCCGCCATCTAATGGCCATAGGCAGTAACTGCATGCTAGACCTCAAGGAGAAGGTTTTCTTTTTCCCAGGCTATTTTTTCTGACATGTTTCCAGGAGGTAGTTGTAATGAAATATGTGCTTTCTGTTTCCATTTCCACAGACAGGATATTCTGTTCATCTACACCTGGAATTTATGTTGACATAATACTCTAGACTACTTTCTATATGGTGTCATTTTACTTGAAAAACACAGGAATCGTAAAAACGCAGGGTGACTATAGCAGTATTTTAAACCAAATCAGGCACCAGTGCCGTTTTATTAATAGAACCACTGTAGATAGGCAATGCAGTTTTCCTAAACTCACCCGGAGTTTGTTTTGCTGGGTTGGCACCGTTTACATATGTTGTATTTGCTTGAGTTCAGTGGAGCACAAATGGAATTGTTTTTGTCCTTCTGGGAACTGGGGTCTTCTGCTCAAGGGAGACTAATTCTTTCCCACCACAGTTTCCTGAGGATTCCAGGGCTTAGACTGTGGTTTCCGATACTTACATTAGAGAGTAGCTGGAGGATTGATGTTCCATTTCAGACAGGAGCTCTTGTAACCTACTGTCCTAGGTAGTGGTCTAGATGTTTAACAAAGACTATCATTCGATTCTCCCACTCACCTCTTGAGAAAGGAATGATTGAAGTATTCCCCGTTTACAGGTGTGTATGTCAGAGCATGGAGATATTAAATGAAGTACCCAAGATGTCAGTAGCTGTTGGAAGGTGATCTGATGGCCAGCAATCCCTATCTTTAATCCACTGCCTCCCACACAAGCATATAAAAATTAAAAATCACATGTGGGAAAATATAAGCTGATGCCTCTGGAGGTCTGTTTTCCTCGCAGGGCAGAGGCTCCAGCCAAGTAGCCCTTGAAGACATGGCTTTGACAGATAAGATAAAAAATGCCAAAAAGAGCTTGGATAGGACAGCTGTATGCTGTCACCTCTGATCCATGAGCAAGTAGGAACAGGATTCAGTGCCCTTGACTGAATTTAATCACTTGAATGTGGCCAGCAGCAGAGAGTGGAATTTCTGTATGGATGGAACTTTCCTTAGTGAGACTTTTTGTATAATGGTCATGTTAGCCACTATAGGTAACTCACTGCAAATAAAACTCTTTGCCTGTCAGGCAGAACTGGAATATACAGTAGGGTTATAATATAGAGGCTTATACCTTGAGGCCCAGTTCAGCTTGTATTTCTGTTCCCCACCTGGGTTTGTAGGTGCAGAAACAAGTTCATCTCATATTAGTCTCATTGGTTGTCACCCTTGCCCTCAGTTAATAGACTCTAATTCCAGGAACTGGAGGGAAAAAAAAAGGCAGTGGATAGCAGACCTAAACTGTACGAGCAGGGCTAACAGCTGGAAACAGGTGCCCAGAGAGGTTAAGGGACTTGTACAAGGTCGTATAGCTCATGAGTGGCAGAGCTGGGATGAGAATTCAGGTTTCCTGATTCTCTGTTCAAGAGGATTGTATTATCCTGTGTTGTCTGCCTCTCTGAATTGTTCTTTTTCTGTTCAAGTCACAGAAATCCCAGCAGTAAACATATCATCTATCTTTCAACATTGTCTGAAGTGTTTTGTGGAATGGGATGAAGCGGAACCTATGAAAATGCATTCATTTATATATATATATATATATATATATATATATATATATATATATATATATATACTTCAATGAATATTTCAGTCTTTTTGGTATGGCCATATTTTAATGTGAAATCCTTGAGAATGGGACTCTAGGTCTCCCAGAGACAGGAAACTTGTGGGCACATAACATTTTCTTTCTATTTTTTTTTTTTTTTGCTTTTTAGAGCTGCACTTGTGGCATGTAGAGGTTCCCAGGCTAGGAATCCAATCAAAGCTGCAGCTGCGCCACACCCACAGCAATCAATGCCAGATCCCAGCCACATCTGTGGCCTACACCACAGCTCATGGCAATGCCGGATCCTTAACCCACTGATTGAGGCCAGGGATCAAACCCGTGTCCTCATGGATACTAGTCAGATTCATTACCACTGAGCCACAACAGGAACTCTGATAACATTGTCTCACATCACTTTTCCAGGCACAGAAGTACCATTTTACATGTTTATTTGCTTTCTCTTACTATATACCATGGATCTACTAATTAATTTCTGTTCTACTTAATGATGATGTTATTTAATTCCTATTTAAAATGACTAATATTTTAGTACAAGAAGGACAGGTAGACTCAACCCCTACTTTGCCAATTGAAAATCAGATCACCAGAGAATTATGTGTCACAGCTGGTTAATAGACTCAGTTCTCTTTTACTGCTAGACCAGTGTTTATGCTCCATCTCTCCAGCTCTGGTTCTGCCCTGCAGATTCTCTTCCAGAATCCTCTGGAAGGCTTGTTAAGCACAGATTGCTGGGTTTCCACCTTCAGAGCTGGTGATTCCATTAGTCTGGGGTGGGGTCCGAGAATCTGCGTTTCTGACAGGTTCGCGGGGGATGCTGACCCTGCTGGTCTGGGGACCCCACTTTGAGAACCGCCGCTCTACAGCTTTGCCAGAACATCTTTGAACTTGTGGCAGGTAATCGGTCCCTCCCCTGCAATACCGAAACCCAAAAAGCTCTGGACTCTAAACATTTTTCCCTGATGTTTGGCTCAGTCTTGTTTGGCAGCAAAGCCCGACCTGAACCGAGGCGAGGCTATTTATAGTCTTTCTTTATCCGCTGTTAGGACTGTTCATACAGTTTGCTGCAGAGAAGTTAATACGTTGGATTACAGCAGGTGCCCCAGACGTTTCTGGGAGGGTGTTCTGTAGAAGACACACTGTGATTCCCCTTTAGAATCTGAAAAACCCTGAAATCCAAAACACAACCAGTGCCGAAGATTTCGGATAAGGGACTGTCCATTTATACTCACCTGATGAAATGGATTGTGCTCTTTGCCTTTGATGTTGCAAAAATGCCATTTTTATATTATTATTATTTTTGTTTGTTTTTTGTCACTTTTTTTTAGGGCCGCACCTGCAGCATATGGAGGTTCCCAGCCACCGGCCTACACCACAGCCACAGCAACACCAGATCTGAGCCGCATCTGCGACCTACACCACAGCTCACAGCAACTCCGGATCCTTAACCCACTGAGCGAGGCCAGGGATCAAATCCGCAACCTCATGGTTCCCAGTCGGATTCGTTAACCGCTGCTCCACGAAGGGAACTCCAAAAAATGCCATTTTTAGATAGCCATAAATGTCTATGCACTTGAACTCAGTAGATACCCTTGGAGACATCTTTTGGGAAGATTTTTCAAAAGCTTCTATCCTTCAGCTGCAGCCAAGCTGCTGCCTGCTGAACTGTAAGGAAAAGGCGAGTCGGCCTTCTCCCAGCTACCTGGACAAATCCCAAGGTCACGGTGACCTGAAATGGGTATTTCCTGAAGCTGAATTGCGTTTATCAGAACGCCATCAGTAGTGACATTCATGCCTGGGACCACCCCCCCCCCGAAGCTTTGATTTTCTACCTGCGAATGAGGTGCCGTTAAGGCTGCAGGTTTGGGTGAGGAAGACGGAGAACCGAGCCCAGTATTTTTTTATTTAATAAGGAGTCAGGCTGAAATCATGAGACCTTGTGAATTCAGATTCCCCCAAACATCATTTCACTTAAATGAGGATACTTCTCAGAGCTATTATAAAATCCTAAAAAAGCATATTCATCAGGGAGCACTATCGCGTAACTGGATTTGCATGAAATGGCTCAAGCTGAAAATGAGTTACAGAACCGAAATGTGCCTTAACCCTCACAATTCATTTATCCAGAGCTTGCCATTTTGTATCCGAATCCCAGAATCATTGAGGAGTGCTGCCTCTGAGCTGATGTAGGTGTGGTCCCTTAGCTGTGCTTTCCAGAAGCCCCTCTCTCCCGACGGTGCTCTCCAGAACCAGAAGAGTTCATGGTTTTCAGAGATCGGTATCTTGGGCCCAGAGAGAGCCCTGCCCGAGGGCACTCATCGTCCGCTTCCTGGTGGCAAAGAGCCCCTTGGCTACCTGTGTTTCTGGCCCAGGAGCGTCCATGTACCATAAGACCCGCCAGCTCCCTCTGCCCCTTTAGATGCCACTTTTCTCAGGTCCGTAATTCTCATTCACTTGCCTTCCACCTGCTCTCCTAGGACCAGAACGAATCTGATTGATTAAACATATTAAACTTATGAAGCTTCCTTAGTCTGTTTGGCCGCTGTACTCTGGGTGGCCTGTTCTGTATGGCAGGCTTCTCTTCTGCCCCGTTAGATTCCGCGAGCACTTCAGTTGCAGAACCTTCTAGACAGACTCCAAATATCACCTCTCTAGTCTTCCAAAACGAATAACCCTCCGCTCAGTCTACACTACAAGCTGAGCAGTGTGCTAAATCCGTGCGCCCTCCCGCCACCCCGCCCCTCCCCGGCCTCCGTCCATATACACCAATCTTGTTCTTTAGAAACTTCCGTTCTGGGTTCAGCATCTTTAGTAGGGGCAAGGCTTCAGATGCCTGCCTGTTTAGCAGAGCTGCTGCAGCTTGATTTGTGCACTCCAGACCCCAGGGGTATCCAGGACAGAGTGAGTGACTGGTGCCCTGAGGCTTGTGCAGTGTGCAACCGGCACAACCAAACATGGCCGCTCTTTTAAGTGTCTCCCACTTTTTGAATAAAGATGCCAAGAAGGCAGGACTCATTGGATCATCATGAGGTCCCCATGTCCCAAGATACAGGGGATTTCCACAGACCTCCGGTTACGAATACTGCTGTAAAGCCTGCGCTTCTGTCTGGATGTATCACTCCTAGAAGACCAGTTTTCAAGCTCCAGCAGCAATAGCATCTGATAATAATAGCACCTGCTGTTGTTGTTTTGCGTGGCTTAGGCCTTGGGCCAGGTATTCATCAGCCGGTAGTTCCCGCTGTCCAGGCTGAGTGATGTTTGTTAAGTTGTCCTTTATCCCGTTCCGTTTCTTCCCTTGCGTTGGCTCCCTCCAAAGAAGCCATTTATATAAATCACCCGTTTTGACTGTTCATAGACAAATCATGGAACCCAAGGCATCTGGGAGGCACGCCACAGCCTTTCTAAACGGGCACCGTGGGTACCCGCCCATGAATGGCCACCAGCTTCATTGTGAGAGATGAACGCAACGATCAGCACGTGTTTAGTCAGTGCCTACTCTGCACAGGTGCCATGACTTGCTGTGACCTGACGGATGCTCCGGGAATGCAGACAGTCAGTGGCAGCTGACGTTGTCTGAGTTCTCACACGTTCCCCATATGGGGGTTCTGTTAATCCTAGAAGTTTACGAGGTCACTCTTCACGTCTCTTATTTTGTAGCTGAGGAGACTGAGGCGCAGAGCGGGTAAAGTAACCCACAGTCGTATAATTAATAAGTGGTCACGTCGTGGGGAGTTTTGAACCCAAGGCTTTCTGACTCCAGATTTCATGCTCTGAGCAAGTATCCTCTATTGTTTTTCCCTCCCTGACCACCGCCACCCCCCCAGCTGGTCAGGATATAGCCTCATCTTCATAACTCGTACATTAATGGACTGATAGGATTTCAGGAAAAAGTGAATGCAAATGCTTTATAACAAGCAGGAAGTAAGATCCTTATTTAAGCCAACTGAATAGTGTCGATGGAACAAACTGGGAATGACCTCAAGAGCACTCTGCGCCATTAGGTAACTTCTGCCAGAAAAAGACAGCTGCGCCCTTGGCTTTGTTGGTCTTCTTCAGTTAGTTAATAACAAATAACTCTGGCCCCTCAGCCCCTTGTTCTAGGACTTGGGGCTACACTTCACAGCTGACTCACCCTGCCGGTTCCACTGGGAATTCTGCTCTGATTTAGTCGCATAAGAGAGCACTATGGGAGCTTCCTGACTGCCAGGACGGGGCACTGCTGGCCTCAGAACATTTTCCAAGCTTAAGTCATTTCTGCGAGGTTCTTCAGAGGAGATCTCTAGGGTCTTAATTAAGCCCCTGAACCAGTGCCTGAGGAGCCGCTGGTCTTCCATTTGCGCAGACTAGCGACTGTGTGGGTGTGTCCCCCGAGCATTCAGGCATGGTGGCCGGGAGCGTCTTTCAGCCCCTCTGTTCTTCAGGGGAGAATGCGATTCTGCCTTCACGTTTAGCGGTCAGCCCTGGCTGGACACGGAGTCTGGGGTCTCCAGCCTATGAAACATGGGTTTGCAACCTTGAAGGGAAAGCGTTAGGGAAGATAGGCTGGATGATATGGGTCCTCACTCTGCCTTGGGTATATTCTTTTTTCTTCCGTTTTTTAAAGTTTTGTTTTTTTATTTTTATGGCCACACCTGCAGCATATGGAAATTCCACTCTGGCTGGAGATCGAATCCAAGCCACAGCTGTGGCCATGCCTGATCCTTTAACCCACTGAGCTAGGCCATGGATCAAACCCGCACCTCTGCAGGGACCCAGTTGGGTTCTTAACCCACTGCACCACAGTAGGAACTCCCCATTTTTGCAAGTTTTATTGAAGTACCGTTGATTTACAAGGTTGTGATGATTTCTGCTGTAGGGCAAAGTGATTCAGATATACATAGACACACATCCTTTTTTTTTTTTTTGTCTTCTTAGGGTTGCACCTGCAGCATATGGAAGTTTCCAGGCTAGGGGTCGAATTGGAGCTGCAGCTGCCGGTCTCCACCACAGCCGCAGCAATGCCAGATCTGAGCTGCACCTTCGACCTACACCACAGCTCATGGCAACACCAAATTCTTAACCCACTGAGCAAGGCCAGGAATCGAACCCTCATTCTCATGGATACTAGTTGGTTTCGTTACCACTGGAACTTGCACACATCCATTCTTTTCCAAAATCCTTTTCCCCCACAGCTTATCGCAGCACACTGGGTAGAGTTCCTCGTGCTGTACGGCAGGGCCCTGTTGGCCTGTCAGTCCGTAGAACTCAGGGTGCATAGGCCTTGGGTATAGTCCAAGTTCGGTCTTTCTTTCTAGTTAGAGCTCCGGAAGGTGATATCCAGCGATCATTTCTTCGCGTGGAGCTGCCCTGGCGTCTCCCAGGCTGTTCTGAGATAAGAGCCGTAGGACGAGCGCATCTTTCTTTTGCAGCACGAATCGCCCTGGAGCGCGGCATCCAACCTGCCACCACGTGCCCTGCACACGTTTCCACATAAACAGCTGCTTTCATCACTTAATGCCAAAGGGAAGAAAAACAGAAACAAAGCCTTGCTTCTGCTGAGGATGTGCTCTGCTTCCTCCTCTCTGATAGGATCTTGTAACTCTCATCCTTGCCTGTCAGCAGGGAGGCCCGTTCTCTAGAAGTGACCTCTGTCCTGCCGGTCAGTTCACCTCAGCTTTCGTGGTCTCAGTGCTCCAGTCCTATTTCATTGTCAGTAATCTATGTAGATTTGGGAAAGAGGCAAGAACCTATTTTTCTAATTCAGCATGTGCTGAGGAGTTCCCGTTCTGGCTCGGTGGGTTAAGAATCCGATTAGTATCCATGAGGATGAGGGTTCGATCCCTGGCCTCGCTCAGTGGGTTTAGGATCCAGCGTTCCCGTGAGCTGTGGTGTAGGTCACAGATGCAGCCTGGATCCTGAGAGGAGCAGATGATGAAATGATGACGCTCTGTCTTGAGGTCTAGGACGCAGGCAGCATCCACGTGCCAGGTTAGGATGGAAGAAATGGAGTTTTACGGGTCTTGCTGTGACGGCATCTGCTGGCTGGAGCATCAGGGGATGGACTTCACCTGAGGTTTCCGAGACAGGTGTGGGGTTGGTTCTAAGGGGAGGAGAGATGGGGGAGACGGGGGAAGAGGAGGGGGTGGGGTGGGGCGGGACAAGGTAGAGACAAGTTCAACCCTAAGACTCTTGAGACGTTTGCTGCTGTTCGTCAGTGCCCCTGTCTCCATTGCTGGTGTTGTACTAGATACGTACAGTGCAGCGTTACATCTTCTCTGATCTGTCACTTAAAGAAAAGGAAGAAGGTAGGAACAGATGTACGTTTTCCCATGCTTAAGGGCTAGTTAATTCTTACTGTGTGAAAAACACACCAAGCTAATAAAAGCGGTAAGTTCTCAAGATTTATGTTCCTCTAAACTATAGCTTCACTTTAGTTTACCTGTCAACAGCCCAACTGCTCAAACAACAGAACTAAATTCACGGTGATTTCTTAGGAACTCCAAGAAAGCAGTCTTCATGAAATAACACGGAGCTGTCTGCGGCCCTCACTGTAGCTCCCTGCTAGGGTGTGTCCGTGGCTGATGACATCCAAGGCGAACTCTGGCCCAGCAATGGGAGACCTAGACGCTGACCCCAGCTCCTCTGTCCTCCAGGAACAAGATAGGAGACAAGTACCTTTTTTCTAGGATTTATTTTTTTTAATGACCTCGGCATCTCTAATATCTCTTTCAGATCTAAAATACCGTTTTATTTTTATTTTCCTTATAAGCTCAGAACCCTTGTCTTACAAATAAGGTTTCCTTGGGGCAAATGTTATTTTCCTTATTTTACAAATGGAACAACCAGATCCAGCAGGATATTAAAGCTCCAAGTAACTCTTCTTTTGAAAGCTAGTAGTTGGCATGGCTTTCGCGTTGTTTTCTTGGCTGGCAAAAGGACCAGGGAAAGTCTGGGGCAGGCTTTGCTCCCAGTCTGGAAGGATTCCACCTGTAAGTGGGACCAGACCAAATCCTTTCCCTCATTTTTGCAAATGCAAATATCCAAGAACAATTCGTAAGGGCGCTTTCTGGAACGATCATATCTCAAATCATTCAACACTTAGCAATTTATAGAAAGATGGCTTCTAGACAGCTTGCTTAGGAAAACGAATCCTTCAGGATTTCTGACTTTACAAAACAATTGGAGAGGCAGATGAGAAGAATCGGACGTGGTCTTGGTCTATGTCCACTTTGGTGTAGGGACTGCAGTAATGCTTGTTTAATCTTGGGCGACAGGCTTCATCTCCAAGCTTCCGTTTCCTGGTCTGTAAACGGGCGCATTGCTACCTATTTCAGAGTTGCTGCAGCATTGCCATTAGACAACCAGATGTATCTGGATGTCCAGCACAGATCCCGGTTCAAATGAAGTGCTCAGTAAGTGCTGGTTGCTCTGCGGTGGCGCTGACCACTTGACTCCATCCATTTGTTTTGTGTCTCCCAGTCCCAGTTCACTGCTGGGAAATACGATTATTGTAATTGTGCATGACTCTTCAGCACTGTCTTTTGCGTGGATAATAAGAAACACCCTTGGGCATGCTGCCTGGGAGAAGAATCTTCCTTGGGTTATATTCCGTATAGTTCCCGTAAGTTCACTTTCAGTTAGAGTTGGACGAGGTCTCTGTGGTCACCTCGTCTGCCCTGGTTCCGGGCCGTGCCTCTGACGGCTCAGTACATTTAGTTTCTATTCAGCACATGTTTATTGAAGCTCTGTGCGCCGTTCCCTGTTTATGAAATTCAACCGATCCAAACGAGTCCTCAATGATTGACCGAAATGTTGTGGACACAGGGACGTGCGGTCATGAAAGGGGGAACTCTGCATGTGACCACTCTTTCGGACGTTGGTCACCCCCCATCTACTCTCCTCTTCCTCCTGAGAACCCCCTTTTTTTCAGGTATATTTACTGTTCCCACACTCAGCCCACACACCTAAGGAGAAGCTGACCCCGTCTGATCTCCACCCTAAGTCGGCTTAGTTTAAGAGCACCCCTATCCTGATGGGCAGTGATTGGCTCACTCATAGACATCCTGGCTTCAGGCTATGTAAACAAAACCGTCTCCCTGTTGCCTAAACCAATTTGAGTGGGGTTTTCTGTGATTTGGAGTCAAAAGTATTCGGATCCACCCACTTCACACGAATCAGCTCTACTGGGTACTGTTAGAATTTCTGACCCAGCTTTTCTGTGCCTCCCACAAGTTCCCCCCGGTGCTGGCTGGTGACTGGCTGTCAGATAGAACTGGCCTAGAGAGGGCAGGGGACAGATAGAGGAAAGCCCTTTACATAGGCCCAGGCAAGGCCGTCGGACCTCTGCTTATACTTCTGACGTGGTTGGAGTTCCCTGTGTGGCTCAGGGGTTAACGAACTCAGCTAGTATCCACGTGTATGTGGGTCTGATCCCTGGCCTTGTTCATTGGTTAAGGATCCAGTGTTGCCACAAGCTGTGGTGTAGGTCACAGATGCGGCTCGGATCCCATGTTGCTGTGGCTGTGTTGTAGGCCTGCAGCTACAGCTCTGATTCGACCCCTAGCCTGGGAACTTCCATATGCCAAGGGTTCAGCCCTAAAAAGACAAAAAAAAAAAAAGAAGTGGTAGTGTCATATAACGTAACGTTAAATAATTTAAGAAGTGGAAAAAGCGGTGTAGTTTGTGGGGAGGGAATTCTTCTGCCCCTCCTTATGTATCCCTAAGGGGGTCAGATGGCATATCTGATTGACAGATTTAGGGGGAAAATTGGAGATGCTTAGCTTAGCTCATCATTTTCTTTTTCCTCTTGGGATGGGCGTGTCTGAAGGAAGAAGGAATTTCCTCTACCCTCTGTCCTGTGAGTCTTACCTAAACAAACTCATTGCAAAAAAGTCTGCCCTGGCCCAGCTTTGCTTGTGATTGGTGAGGAAGTCTGGCCAGCCTTGTGTGGCTCTTACTAAATTACGACTTACACTCAGCTTGCCTCTGTGATAAATCAGAGTGATTTTTTTTTTTTGCTTTTTTAAGGCCACATTTGTGGCCCAACCTAGGGGCTGAATCAGAGCTGCAGCTGCCGGCCTACGCCAGAGCCACAGCAAGGAGGGATCCGAGCTGCATCTACAACCTACACCACAGCTCATGGCAACGCTGGATCCTTAACCCACTGAGTGAGGCCAGGGTACGAACCTGTGTCCCCACAGATACTAGTCAGTTTTGTTACCCCTGAGCCATGGCAGGAACTCCCAGAGTGATATTTTGATTACCATCTTTCCTTGCTTATTTTGTTCCCAGGATTTTTTAGAACCAAGGTTATTTTTTGGACACCCAACAGAGTTGATTCTCATTATAAGCAGGGAATTGTCAAAAAAATCATCACCTAGGGTAAAAACACTGTAGGAATCATTCCTCACTAATTAAAACGGTAGGGCTGGTCCCAGCTTGCATATCTTCTATTTTATCTTTAGTTAAAATGAGTTCTTAGCCATTTGGGTCATCAGTTCATGGAGAGGCTGGTGAAAGATACAGCCCCTTTCCCCAGAAAAACACACAAATACACGGTTTTTTTTATACAATGTCAGGGTGTGCGTGTAGCCCCCTCCTAATCTACCCCAGAATCCTTGTATGTACACGCATCTCACACTGAAACTCTTGAGTTAAATCCTCAGAAGACCGCTCTGGGTATAAAGTGAAGAAGGAAGGAAGGAAGGAAGGATGGAAGGGAGAAAAGGGGAGGGGGAGGGTGTTGCATGGGGGCAGTGTCTTGGGCACAGAGCAGGGCCGCGAAGACTGGAGAATGAATACAGGAGGCAAACAAAACCAGCAGGATAGAGCACCAGGCAAAACCAAAGAGACTGGTGGCGTTAGGAGTCTTGAGTGAGGCTCATGGGCGCTGGGGGGGCCCTGACCGGTTCTTGGCCGCTGTACTTAGACCAGAGATGTGTGTGAGGGCCGGGTCCGGAGGGAAGGCCATCTGAGTGTGGAAGAGCAAAGCCCCAAGAAGCTTTCCTGAAAAAACCTGCCCACCTCTTCTCTAGACTGAAAGATAAACAGCTCTTAAGTTATGAATCTGGATAGTTTATGCAATGTAGAACTGAGAAAATTTTCGTGGAGCTAGTTGAATTTGAAGAGCAATTTAGGAGAAGCCAAAGATTCATTTGTTTTTAGTTATCATTTGTCCCACACATGCATTTCAAAATGCTAGGATTAATTGCCAGCTTTGTAAAGAAACATCAGACAGTAGAATGTACACAGGAAAGAGGAGAATAAAAGATGATGCGTGGACAGACATAGAGAACAGATTTGTGGTTACAGGAGGGAGGGGAGAGGGAGTGGGATAGATGGGGAGTTTGTGGTTAGTAGATGCAAACTATTAGCTTTTTTTTGGGTCTTTTTGGGGCCACACCCGAGGCATATGGAAATTCCTAGGCTAGTGGTGGATCTGCACTGAAGCTGCCAGCCTACACCACAAGAACCCTGGATCCTTAACCCATTGATCGAGCTCAGGGATTGAACCTGCATCCTCATGGATTCTAGTCAGATTCATTACCACTGATCAAAAACAGGAACTCCCAAGCTATTAGATTTAGAATGGATAAGCACTGAGGTCCTACTGTACAGCACAGGGAACTATATCCAGTCTCTTGGGATAGACCGTGATGGAAGATAGTATAAGAAAAGGAATGTGTGTGGAGTTTCATCGTGGCTCAGTGGTTAACGAATCTGACTAGGAACTATGAGATTGTGGGTTTGATCCCTGGCCTCGCTCAGTGGGTTAAGGATCCGGCGTTGCCGTGAGCTGTGGTGTAGGTTGCAGATGCGGCTCGGATCTGCGTTCCTGTGGCTGTGGTGTAGGCCGGCGGCTACAGCTCCTGTTAGACCCCTAGCCTGGGAACCTCCATATGCCGCGGGTGTGGCCCTAGATAAGGCAAAAAAGAAAAAAAAGGAAAAGGAATGTGTGTGTGTGTGTGTGTGTGTGTGTGTGTGTGTATCACTTTGTTGTAGAGCAGAAATTGGCACAGCATTGTAAAGAAACTATGCTTTAATAAAAAAAATAAAAAGGAAAGAAAAGGGGACAGATGGAGGGGGTGGGACTGGGTTTTGGGACTGGCACTTGCATGGAATGGATGGGCAAGGAGGGCCTGTTGTAATAGCACAGGGAAAGCTACCAGTTCTGTGATAACCTATACGGGAAAAGAATAGATACGTGTGTGTGTGTAACAGAATCACCTTGTGGTACAGTAGAAGTTAATCACAACATTATAAATCAGTTATATGCCAAAAAGACTTTTAAAACTGGGCAAGAAGAAGATAATGTGTGTAGTCGATCATTTGTTACTGTCGATGAGAGATCCATCAGTACAAAAAAAAAAATGAAAGCGTCCCTCTCCATCTTGACTGAATCATGAAATGATTTAACTTGATCTCAAGTTGACATTTCAAATTCATCTTAACCCGCCAAGCCTTTGAAGTTCCAGAGTGGCATCATTTTAATACCGGGGCTTTCAAGAGCTTTCTAAATAGGTCAGCATCTCATGTAATCTCCAGGCTGTCACTAGATATTTGGGATATTTATTGGGAAGACCAGGTGTTCTTTTGAACTTTCTCCTTTTAAAAACAATGCAGTAATTCCATCTGATGGTGTGATGTGATAAGCCTAGAATTCTCAATGGCTTGTGAAGGAAAAAACCAAGTAAATCTATACCTGATACATTCAGTAAATATTTTTTCATTTCTTCTTTTTTTTTAGAGCCACAACCACAGCATATGGAAGTTCCCAGTCTAGGGGTCGAATCGGAGCTGTAGCCGCCAGCCTACACCACAGCCACAGCAATGCCAAATCCAAGCCACGTCTGCGACCTACACCACCGCTCACAGCAACGCCAGATCCTTAACCCACTGAGCAAGGCCAGGGATCGAACCCGCAACCTCATGGTTCCTAGTTGGATTCGTTAACCACTGAGCCACAGCAGGAACTCCAAGATTTTGCCATTTCTTAAGCCATTCCCTAAACTATACCAATAATGATTTACACGAGATGGAGGCCTCTCTCCAGTGGAACCTCCCCCGTGTTCTAAACACTTGTGTGTGGCCTTTAAGTTTACATGTAATTCTTTAAAGGTTGGATCATCAGCCAGGATAGGTATGTCCAGGATAATTAAAACTAAAAGGAAAAGAAAAACTCCTGCAGGAGGTGGGGAGGAAGGCTATAAAGAAGGAACTGAATAGAGGAGTGGAAGTTAGAGGCTGGCCATTGGTCTTTGGGATTTTTACCTGGAGGGACCCAAAAGAAATGGCCTCTTCTCAGTGTGTCAGGAAGATATCTGGGTACTTTAGGATCCTGATTTTTAGTATTTTTGCCTGGAGAACTATTTGGAAAGGTCTTGACCTTCTCAGAGTTCAGAAGATACGAAAGTGGGGTTTATTTCAAGCTGCAAAGTAAACACAAGGCAGGAGGAAAGGAAACCGGGCTTCTTGGGGCAGCAGCCAAAACAGCCAAGCGGGACATACGCTGGGAAATAGTGGTTTAATCCCAGGTTCCAGCATCAAACGACCCACGATCAAGTCCCAGACTGACCCATTCCAGCCGGATCACCTTGAGCAAATTCCCTAAGCTTTCCTGTACCTTGTTTCCTCATCCTTAAACTGGGGACAATAAAGTACGCAGCCAAGAGGATTATTCTGAAAGTTAAGTTGAGAATGCAAGAATACCTAGCATAATGCCCGACATTGAGATGTCTCCAGTGGGAGTTCCCGTTGTGGCTCAGTGGGTTAAGAACCCAACTAGTATCCGTGAGAATGAGGGTTTGCTCTCTGGCCCTGCTCAGTGGGTTAAGAATCTGGTCTGGCATGGCCATGAGCTGTGGCGTAGGTTGCAGATGCATCTCAGATCTGGCATTGCTGTGGCTGTGGCGTAGGCCAGCAGCTGCAGCTCTGTTTCAACCCCTGGCCCTTCATATGCCACAGATGCAGCCCTGAAGAGACAAAAAAATTGCTAATGGTTGGAGCTGCTATTATTTAAAATGTGCCTATAGATAGCCAGCACGCTAGAATTCCTTAAGCTGTTGTCAACTGGTTATTTTCTCCCCCAACAACTGGCCAAGTGACCTTTTTCTGGTGATTCATGATTGTGGAAGGGAAAAGAAGAACAAATATGTGGCACTAAAAGGAGCGCATTTAAGTCTATACAGTGAGATCTTAAAAATTCTAAGAGAAGGAAGTAGAGTCTAGATCATTAGATGACATTGACAGCTTCCAATTGAGGGCCCCAGTATTTTTTTCAGGTGCCTTTTAGTAAAACTGAAAGAAATGCCCAAGGTTCTTATCCATATGGGGATAAACCATTAAGACTGGTCCGGTGGACTGGGTGGTAGGACGGGCAAACTGGAAGTAAATATTTGCATGAATCCATGGCGGGTGGGGGGGGAGAGGTACCTTCTGGGAAGAGACAGGAATGGCAGCCTCCTTGCCATGGCAACCATCCATCAGCCCGGCACCAGCCACTTAGCCATGGACACTGAAGAAGCTGTTTCTATGAAGGGTGTTCCATTAAACACACACACACACACACACACACACACACACACACACACACACACACGCTCACACTCATTCACACCCCCAGATGCTGGGCTTAGGGAGAGGGACTTTCTCATTTTATTCGACTTCCAACCAGTACTAACCAAGACTCTCATGTGCTGAGCTGGGCATGAAGCCAGAAATAAGACAAAAACTGCTACCTTCCTGTAGATGCTATGGTAATGGAGAAAGTCAGAGTGGGGAGGAAAGATAATTTTCCTCTACTTTTCTGAGCTCTTGGCTGAGATCCCCTTCACAAGAGAAAAACACTTTGAACGTGAGAAAACAAACAGAATTTTATTAACTTGTATACCTCATGCATACAGGAAAAATGATTAAACTCCCCGGAGAAAGCCCAAGCTACCACCTTAAATATCATCTTAGGCTACAGACAAAGGAATTACGAGAGGTTACCAGGAGAAGCATGGGGAACAATTCTAATGCTGTGATGCAAATTTAAGTCCATACCTTCTCCACTGATTAGATTTCCTTTGACTTAGGTCGTCCTTCTCTTCCTGGTCCAGAGAAGGAGACACTTATCAATGGAGATTTCCTTTATTGATGTAAATTTCCCTTCCAGAGGGGTAACCTCTACTCTGTTAGCAGAGACTCTCCTGTGTCTGCTGTTTCTCAAAAACAATCAGCTCAAAATAACCCTTATTCCTTTTCCGTATAGGTTATTAACGCAGTGGTGACCCAAGCCACAGTGGTGACAACACTGGCTCCTTAACCTGTGGAGCCACCAGGGGACTCCACGGATACTTTTTGTCTAAAATAAATCTGTGTTCTTTGGATTCACTCCTCTTGAGCAGGAAAAAAAAAGTTTTTAATAATTATTAATAATTATTTTTTTCCCATTGACGTATACAGCTTTTCATCACTTAGGTTCCGAAAATGGGGGGGGGATGCGTTTGTGGCAGGTGTATCGTCAGTGCCCGAAGTTGGATTTATGGCAAACATCACTTCTCAATCACAGTGCTGTTTGATATTGCACCTCAGAATCTTTGAGCACACCAGTCCATGTGAATTCATCAGAGCTGTTTATGAGATCAAACATATTTCAAATTCCCAGACAAATGTAAATATGTAAATTTCACACCCCTTCTTTTTTTTTTGGCTTTTTAGGGCCACACCCATGGCATATGGAGATTCCTAGGCCAGGGCTTGAATCAGAGCTACAGCTGCCACCCTACACCACAGCCACAGCAACATGAGATCCGAGCCATGTCTGGGACCTACACCACGGCTCATGGCAACACCAGGTCCTTGACCCACTGAGCGAGGCCAGGGATTGAACCCAAGTCCTCATGGATGCTAGTCGGGTTTGTTTCCTCTGTGTCACAACAGGAACTCCTCACACCCCTTTTTTATTGATATTTTTCTCTGTCCCTTAAAACTTTATCTCTGCTGAAATCCCCAGACTCTAAGAATAGGTGCTGGAAAAGTTCAGACAAAAATATATGTAAGTGCTCAGTATCTAATCCAACTGAAGACAAATGACCGTGGGATTACTCTAAAGCCCTCTTGGGGTGCCAGCAGTATCTCCCATCTTTCTAATCTCTGAAATAAAACCGTTAGCAGCAGGGGCTTTATAATAACAAACAATCTCCGGGACTCCTGTCTGCCAAGAAAATTCAAACTAATCCACATATCAACAAATCTAGGTATCACTACACCCCAAGAAAAATTGGCACCTTGTTCTTGAATAAAGCAGCCTACAAAAATCTCTTAATTTACCAAACTGAAAAAAAAAAAAAAGTTCAGAGTTCCCATATCATGGCTCAGAGATAATGAACCCGACTTGTGTCCAGAAGGACACGATTCGATCCCTGGTCTCCATCAGTGGGTTAAGGATCTGGTGTTGCTGTGAGCTGTTGGTGTAGGTGACAGGCGAGGCTTGGTTCCAGCGTTGCTGTGGCTGTGGCGCAGGCCGGCAGCTGCAGCTCCGATTTAACCCCTAGCCTGGGAGCCTCCATATGCTGCAGGTGCGGCCCTAAAAAGACCAAAAAAAAAAAAAAAAAAAAGAGAGAGAGAGAGAGAGATCCTCTTCTTTCCTTAAATAGGCCTGTCATTTTGTTTAATATCATCTAGAGGTATGTGCAAGCTGCACGGTCCAGAGCCCAAGACAGTATCAACATAACGTCTAAATAGCTTGTCCATTGGTTGTTTCAGAGCATAACAATATTCGAGCAGTGTTCTCCTTTTTAAAAAATGTTGTTTGATTTGATTTTTTTTTTTTTAACCTTTCATCTGGACTCAAGGGATAATGCAAACCCAGTGTGAACTGCAAGTTGGGCAGCCCAGCTGAAAGCTGTAAGGCTATTTCTTAATTAAAAATCCAGTTTGGCAAATAGCTCCCTATCCCTTTATATTCCTACAGACTCAGCCCGTGTCTGGCTACTCCCCTGGCTTCCTGTCCGCCGGGATTTCAGCTCATTTCGCTTCGTTTTCCAGTCTCATTACAGGCAGCTCTGTCTTCTCTTGCCCTTCCCCCAGGACGGCTCTCTGTGTCACTTCTTATACGCTGGGCCTGCTGTGCTGCCAGATTGATTTCCACTTTACCATGTCAGGGCTGCAGTCCATATGGAAATTCTGGAAAATACCGGCATTGGTTTGGAACAAGATCTAGCCTAAAACCGCTTTGTGATTGGAAGAACATTCAGATGTTTTGACATCAGGCACTGTTGCTGTATATAGTGCAGTCATTTTTCTGAGACTCCAGGTCACGTTTTACAGCTATATGGGGACAGGGGCAAGGCCTATAATTATGGCATCACTCTTCAAACACCGTTCTATAAAATTCACGACAAATTTAAAACATTCATTAGCACCACCTATAAGAATGCATTTTTCCTTCTGTTATTAGCAGGTCAGTCATTTTTCTGGATTCTTCCCCAGTGTAGCAAAGTGAAAGTTCATTCAATTGAACTAATACAGATCTTGGTGCATTTGACTATTTGGTACCAAACGGATGGTTGATGGACAATTTAAAAGCAAAATGTTAACCAGTTGCCTTTGTGTCTTGTAAGCCCAGCCTCTGCTCCTTTTTAATTCTCCATTTCTGAAGCCAGTGATGTCTTCTTCAAAGTAGTTCTTCGGGGAGATTTTTGCCTCCCTCTCTTGTTCATGGAAAGCTCTGTTTAAACCCCTGTCTCCTAAGACCTTGATATGAAAAATATTTTCAAGGACCAGCAGTATCTGTATCGCTTTAAAATGCAGAATTAGGAGTTCCAGCTGTGGCACAGTGGGTTAAGAATCCCACTGCAGTGGCTTGGGGCGCTGCAGAGGCATGGGTTCGATCCCCATCCTGGTGCAGTGGCTTAAACGATCCGGGTTTGCCACAGCTGCGGTGTAGGTTGCAGCTGTGGCTCCAGTCTCTGGCCTGGCTGCCATAAGCCGTGGGTATGACCAGTAAAAAAAAAAAATCGTAGGCTCCATCCTAGAATCTGCATTTTTACCAAGATTCCCCCCTAAGATCCTTTGCACACTGAAGATCTTTTTTTTTTAATTCTAATTGTTTAATTGAAGTGTAGTTGATTTATAATGTTGTGTTAATTTTGGGTGTATAGCAAAGTGATCAGTTATATATTATATATGCATATATATACTCACACACATGCACACACACACACATATATATTCTTTTTCAGATTCTCTTCCCTTATAGGATATTACAGAATATTGAGTGGAGCTCCCCGTGCTGTGCAGCAGGTCCGTGTTGGTGATCCGTTTTATATCTGATAGTGCTGTATCTGCTAATCCCAAACTCCTAACTTAGCCCCCTCCGTTTCCCCTTTGGTAACAGTAAGTTTATTTTCTGTGTCTGGGAGTCTTATGTTTGGTATGTAAGTTCATTTGTATCTTTTTTTGGGGGGGGATTCCACATATAAGAGATATCATACATACTCGTCTTTCTCCGTCTGGCTCACTTCATGCGGCACGGTCATTTCCAGGTCCGCCCATGTTGCTGCGAGGGCACTGTTTCATTCTCTTATCTTGAGGAGCACTAGGTGAGGAGGGCTGGCGATTTTCCAGAGCCCCTGAGTAGGTGAAGCAGAGGAGTCGGATCCGCGTGGGGTGAGGGCCAAGAGACACAGCTGCGAGTGCCTGGGCTTTGGAGGCATCCAGATTTGGATCTTGCCTGTTGTTCCCGGGAGAGCTGAGAATTCAGACAAGTGATTAGTGATCTCGGAGCTCGGCTCTAGCATCTGTATTTTGTGACTTCTCTCGGCAAACTGTTTTTTGATGAGGATTAAACAAGATGTATTCACACAAACAGAGTCCACTCACCCCCAGCGGATGCTGGATACGTGCAGGTCTTCTCAGCCATCCTCTGCCACGAGTCTTCTCCCCTTTGCTGGCTCTGTCCTTTGAGCATCTCCGTCATCCAGAGCAGTGAATATGCACTTTTTATGTGTTGGGCCTGGTCTGGTGCTACCTAAGTATATGTCCAGAAAGATAATATAAATACCCCAATTCATCCATTATGAATGATGGAAAGATGATAGCAAATGCGTGGGAGAGTTCTGACAGAACTAGAATGAAATTATTGATGAAATCAGCACATGCTTCAACATTCTACTTTCCTGTGATTTGACTGACAAATAGTTCCAGGCTCTAGGCCAGGTGTTGATGAAGACGAAGTGTGTCTGTGCTGTCTTCTCGCTTCTCAGGCCATCATCTTTGCATTTCAGTCCATTCATTGTCTCCATATCAACCCCAGCTGTCCGGAAGCTGCCTGCGGGGGGCTGATCCTGGCAGCCCCGAGCAATTATTTTTCTCTGACAGAGTTACTTCTCCTGGGTTCTGCTCTCTTTGATGTTGAGTTCCGGGGTCCATTAGGTTTCAGAGCAAAGGTTTCTAAAATGTGACCTTTGGACCAGCAGTAGCATCACTTGAGAACGTGTGAGAAGTGCAAATTCTCACATCCTACCCCACAACTAATGAACCAGAATCTCTGGCGGTGAATCCCAGAAGCCTCTGTTTTTCCAGGTCTTCCTGTGTGATTCTAACATGCTCCGTTTGGGGAGCCAGCCTGCATACAGAATTCTAGAAGTGGAAGGAACTGCAGGACTGGAAACGCAACAGGAGTTCCCCACTGTAATGCTCCCCTAGCCAGCACCCAGCTGAACGGTGCTCCACGCTGGCTGCATGTTCAAATCACTTGGCAGCTTTAAACAATACTAATTACTTGGATATCACCCCGGATGATTCTGATTTAATCCTGGAGTGTAGCCGTGTGGGCATCAGGATTCTGTTTAATCGCCTAGGTGGTTCTCACAAACACCCGGGGCTGGGAACTACTGATGGAGACCACTGGCGAAGGTGGGTTCAAATCGCCTGGGCGCTCTAACAACGCCTGTCATACCTGGGGTCTACCCCAGCCCGACTGAAGCCAAATCTCATGGGGTCTGGGCATCTGCAGGTTGTCAAAGGGCCTCTTGCCCAATACGCAGAGGAGACTGAGACCTGCTCATCCAGTGTCACACCTTGCTTTACAGACGAGGAAGTGGGAAACACATCTCCCCCGAAGTCCCTACTCGGGGGTCAGCGTTGGCTAATGTTCCCGCTGCCCTGGGCACTCCCATTCCGTCTCAGGGAAGGCTAGAGAAGGTCGGGGCGGGATAATCCCAGATATTGTGATCTGCCCTTGGAGGTGCCTGGGGCCCTGGAGCTCCCCCCTCCGCCGCCGGGGGATGGGGTTTCTCCCACGCCTCTGCCACGGAGAGCCCTTCTGAAGTCTGCTCCTTGCAGTTAATGGGCTGCAGCCCCACACATACGGTATGATTGTCACTGAAGCCTATTTTTCCTTGGCGTGATAAATTCTGTTGTACCCCGTAGGATTTACAAAGGTAGGGGGAAGGATTTCTGTAGCGGGGTCTAATGCGGCTTTCAAATGCCACAGCCATCATTCCTAGGACCGCAAGAGTGCTTTTGCCTAGATAAATGTCATCCTAGACCCCGGGCATCGCCAGCATTACAACGGTATTGAATTTTCCGTCTATACCTCTGATTTGCATGTTGTAAAAATAAACTAAAGATTCGGTACCAAAAAATGGGTGCCGAGGTGACCGGATAGATTTTTCCAGTTCTCATTCAACTGATGCGTCCTCTGGTGAGGGAAAGGAAAGATCATACCTTGGCTGGGAGTTGGGAGTAATTCCAAGACCTCCCAAATCTCCTGCCCTGCACAAGGTGAAAACTAAACTTCGTTATTTAAACACATACCCTGTCCTAGCCTCTTTGTGTTGACCGCCTTTCCCATGCAATCTGCACTTGCTGTTGCTAACCCCTGCCTGAGGTTTGGTACCCTAGTTCAGAAGTCCCTACAAACAATTAAGCTCCACCACATACTAGCTGAGTGACCTTGAAAAAATGCCCTAGGTTTACTATGTGCTAGCCGTGCGACCTTGAAATGTCAACCTCTCTGGGCTTTTGCAACCATATGTCTAAACCAGGGAGAATACCAGTGCCTCTGTCATAGAGTTCCCAAGAGGATTAAATTGTTAAGCTTTCAGTGCTTGGCATGCAATATGCAATAGTCATAAATGTTTTCTGTTTCAGCCCCGTCATATATTTATAGTCATTAAGGAAATATCACTAACCAGTAACTAACTCCTTAACTGAAGCCTGATTTCTATTCTATAAATTTTATCTTGGAAGTTCCCGCTGTGGCTCAGAGATAATGAACCTGACTAGTATTCATGAGGATGCAAGTTCAATCCTTGGCCTCGCTCAGTGGGTTAAGGATCCGGTGTTGCCGTGAGCTGTGGTGTAAGTCGCAGACAAGGCCAGGATCTTGCAGTGCTGTGACTGTGGTGTAGGGTGGCAGCTGCAGCTCCAATTTGACCCGTAGCCTAGGAACCTCCATAGGCTGTGGGTGTGGCCCTAAAAAGCAAAAAAAAAAAAAAAAAAAAAAGAAAGATCTTGGTGACTCTTTTACGAACCGTCTCCAAATCTCCACTTGCATTTTAAAGGCAGAACCCAAGAGGACTCCTCTTTAGGACCCGATTAATGACTCTTCTGGTGAGTAGCCCAGACCGAGCACTCTGAACTCTGTTTAGTTGCCCTGAGGTTTATCTTTAGCTGGGCTGATCGGCGTCTTGGTGTTCCCGAGCCTGAGGGGCGTGCCAGAATGCAGGATTTTCAGTGACAATGTTGGGACAGACCCAAAAGCCTGAGGGTGAGTTTTCACTCTCTCTATAGCCTGTGGCCAGCTGGGCCCTCATGTCATGGCAGCGTCGGCTTGGTGTGACAGCCTCTTCCCAAATCCCTGGTAATGACCAGCCCGCATAGCGGGAAAAGGTCAAGTTCATCCCAGCAGAATTACAAGGAGAACTGAGTGGGTAAAGACTGGCCTCAGGGGAAGAGAGGTGGGGCTGGAGTTTGGGATTAGCAGATGCAAACCATTGTGTGTAGAATGGAGAGACACCAAGTGTCCTTCTGTAGAGCATAAGGAATGAGATTCAATATCCTGAGATAAACTATGATGGAAAAGAATGTAAAGAAAGTATATCTGTGGAGTTCCCGTTGTGGCGCAGTGGAAACAAATCTGACTAGGAACCATGAAGTTGCAGGTTCGATCCCTGGCCTCGCTCAGTGGGTTAAGGATCCAGCATTGCCATGAGCTGTGGTGTAGGTCGCAGACGTGGCTCGGATCCTGCGTTGCTGTGGCTGTGGCGTAGGCCGGCAGCTGTAGCTGCAATTCAACCCCTAGCCTGGGAACCTCCATATGCTGCAGATGCAGCCCTAAAAAGCAAAAAAAAAACAAAACAAAAAGGAAAAATAAAGGTATATCTGAATCACTTTGCTATAGAGCAGAAAATAACACAACATTATAAATCACCTATACTTCAATTAAAAATTTAAAAAAGTAAGACTGGCCTTGGAAAGTAGATCCTGGGGAGACTAGAATGTTCTATTTAATTATCTAGCTGTTGAGCTTGGATGGGTCCCTTAACCTCTCAGAGTTTCAGTTTTCTTACTTAGTAAAATGGGTATAATATAAGGTGCATCTTGCAGGGACATTGAAAAGACAGGTCTGGACCGTGGGTCAGGCAGCGGGGGCTCCGTTCCTGGTTAAGGGTTCACTGCAGGGAGGCAGGTGCTGGGAGTGGAAACCAAGCCCTGGGCTGGAATTCCATTTTTCGCACTTGCTCTTTCTTTGGCCTTTGGCAAGCTCGAGTCCCATCTTTCTTGCAAAGCCTTGCCAGCTCTCAGAGGTCCAGACCTGTCCAGGGGCTCACATCCCTTGTGCTCCCTCCCTGGCCGCATGCAGTGTGTCTGTATCGGAGAGGAGGGGCCCCCCAGGAGATCTGGGGGAGGGGGAAGCCGGAAGAGAAGGTCTTAACTTGGAGGCACACTGGATTCATTTGAGGAAACTTTAAAAAAGTGCCACCATCTGGGCTTCGTACTCCAGCCTAGAGGAATTAAAGTCTTGAGGGGAGGGGGCTTGGATCACTTTTTTAAGGTTTCCTCTGGGCTAGAGGGAAGGCCCATGGCTGAATCAAAGAGCAGGAACAAGAGAGGACAGCTATTTCATGGGCCCCACGTCAGACAAGGGGATCAGAGACAAAATATGAACCAAACCTGTCCTTTTCGATTTTCCATTCAGCGCACTGAACCAGGCAGGTGCATGAAGAGGTAACTCTCATCCTTCTTGCCATGCAGCCCACTTCTTGGTGGCTGACTCGCTGGCTCAGCTTCCAAGGTGCTTCGTGAAGCTGGGTCATCACATGAGCTTTTCCTGGCCCTCAGGGTGCCTCGTGTCTGTATTGTTAGGACTGATTTGTGGGAGGCGGGGAGGCACTGGCTGCATATGGAAGCCCCTGGACTAGGGGTCGAATTAGAGCTGCAGCTGCCCATCTACACCACAGCCACAGCAATGCTGGATCTGAGCCACGTTCACAACTTACACTGCAGCTCACGGCAATGCTGGATCCTTAACCCACTGAACGGGGCCAGGGATCAAACCTGCATCCTCATGGATACTAGGCAGGTGCATTACCGTGGAGCTACGACGGGAATTCCAGCACTGATGTTCTAAAACTACCCCACCGCCTCCCCCTTGCTGAGGAGGTGGCAGGATGGGGTGACGCAGCCAGCGAGGTCGGTAAGGAAGGGCTCCGCCAGCCCAGGATGGAGCAGCACGCTGGCCCCTTGGCCCCGCGGGTCAAGCCTGGAAATAGGAGTATGTCTTCCTCACTTGGCTTTTTGTGCAGCTGAACAGAGGGCTTTCTTAAATTCCTTGGATCTCCCTCTGGAGAGCACCCCAAGCTTTCCTGAGCTGTGAATCACTGCTCAATACCTTTTTCTTTCTCTGCCTCCTTGGCAGTCTTGGAAGAACCTGATTAGTTTCTTAGTTGGCCCAGTGGACAATGAAAATAGGAAAATCAAGGATTTCTTAAAGCTGAGTTAATGATTGGCTGCTTTGTGACACTGACTTTTATGTGATGGATTAACTGGTTGGGCAGAATGGGTGGTTTTTAAAACATTTAAGCTGTAGCATCTGCACTGAATGAACTTGGGTTTAATCATGACCTCCAAGAGAGAGAGAAGGGTCCTGGACATCATTTGATCTTAGCTTATAGAGGAGGATGTCAAGGGCTGCCAGAGGGAAGCCATCAGCCTGGGTGTCAGGCTTGGTTGACCTGGGGACCAGAGGCTCATTCCCAGAGTCCAGAATCCTGCAATCTCTGTTACAGGCTTCTGGAACTCTGACCATCTCTGAACCCCTTGTTTCTGCATCTTCCATTGGGAGGAAAGACTCTCTAGCTTTCGTCCTGTTCTCAAAGTGGTCTTTGATCCAAAAATAGATCAATAAACCCGCGGTCTAGCTCTTTGCAATAGAAGAAGTTTACTTTAAAATTTCATTCAGAGCAGTTGGTAGAGCTCTTTGCAGCATATTAAAGAGATAATAATTACATTATATGCCAATTCTACAAGTCATAAAACATGACTTATTTTTCTTTGGGGCTAGGAATAGGCTCTCTCATCCCAAAGCACTAACACACATAAGAAATCAAAGTATAGAATTCAATGAAAGCTTCAAGAGGGTTTTGAACAATCCATCATTTCATATTTATGCGTCTATTTCTATTTTGTGAAGGGTTACCATTCTTCATCTGTTCATAAGAGGACGTAAAAAATATGTAAAGATATTTAAAGGCAAAGAGACACTCGGGCATAGCTTTATCATTTTCTCTTCCCACTGTGCTGCCTGTTTCTTATGATAAAATTCTACTGATGCCACGGTTGCAGAGATGCACTTTCGTGAGGCGGGTTGTAATGAGGCCTTTAGGGCGATTGCAGGCTTCATCCTGTCACTCTAGTAACATGATGGCACCACTTAGTCAGGCGGTTGGGTCAGACTGGGCACAGTGCATGGTCCCGGGGCTGCAACAGCACTTCCTGGGAATTTGCTAAAAATGTGAAACTTCAGTTCTACCCCAGAGCTCCTGAACCCCAGAATCTGCATTCTTACAAGATCCTCAGGTGAATTGGGGCACAGTCAGATCTGAGAAGTGTGTCTTTCCGTGGTGGAGGCCCTGAATGAAAAACAGAGGGCCAGTCATTAAAAAGTCTATGAACAGCAAATGCTGGAGAGGGTGTGGAGGAAAGGGAACCCTTCTATATTGCTGGTGGGAATGTCATTGGGTGCAGCCACTGTGGAAAACAATATGGACTTTCCTAAAAAGACAAAAAATTACCATATGATCCAGCAATTCTACTCCTAGGAATATATCCGGACAAAACTATACTGTGTTCATAGTAGCCCTATTCGGAATAGCCAAGATGTGTGCCACCTAAATGTCCTTCTGCAGATGAATGGATAAAGATTTGGTACATATACACAATGGAATATTACTCAGCCCTAAAAAAGAATGAAATAATGCTATTTGTGGCAACATAAATGGAACTAGAGATTATCATACTAAGTGAAGTAAGTCAGAAGGAGAAAGACAGGAGTTCCCATTGTGACTCAGCGGAAATGAATCTGACTAGTATCTGTGAGGACGTGGGTTCGATCCCTGTCCTCGCTCAGTGGGTTAAGGATCTGGTGTTGCCATGAGCTGTGGTGTAGGTCACAGACACAGCTCGGTTCTGGCATTGCTGTGGCTGTGGTGTAGGCTGGAGGCTATAGTT
The DNA here is from genome assembly GCA_004024745.2 of Catagonus wagneri. Lineage (NCBI taxonomy): Eukaryota > Metazoa > Chordata > Mammalia > Artiodactyla > Tayassuidae > Catagonus > Catagonus wagneri. The sequence goes on from PVHT021183523.1 coordinate 17,030,528, forward strand.
CCGATTCGACCCCTAGCCTGGGAACCTCCATATGCTTCGGATGTGGCCCTAAAAAAGACAAAAACAAACAACAGCAACACCAAAAAAAAAAAAAAAGCAAAGGAAGAGAAAGACAGATAACCATATGCTATCACTTGCATGTAGAATCTAAAATATGATACAAACAAACTTCTCTATGAAACAGAAACAGACTCACAGACATAGAGAGCAGACCTGTGGTTGCCAAGGAGAGAGTGGTGGGGGAGGGGTGGACTGGGAGTTTGGGGATTAACAGTTGCAAACTAGTCTCTATAGGGCGGATAAACAAGATCCTATGGTATGGCACAGGGAATTATATTCCATATCCTGAGCTAAACCATAATGGAAAAGAATATGAAAAAGAATGTATGTGTATGTATAACTCCATCACTTTGCTATACAGCAGAAACTAACAACATTGTAAATCAACTATACTTCAATAAAATAAATCATGAAAAAATAGCAGGCCAGCTCCCATGGTGGTCCTTAAACTTGTTTGGTGACCGCTGTCAGTGATGGCTGTAGGTTATGATAAAGTATAAGTAGATACCAAATTTTCTTTCCTTTACGTTGCATACCCATCAAATCAGATATGTGGACACACAGGTGGCAGTTACGATTGCAGAAAAAGAAGTTCTCTTTCCTTTTTTTAATTTTCACTTTATTCCTCTGGTGCAGCTTTACTTCCTATAAAATAATACATTCTCATGTGTATGTTTTATGATTTTCTCCTTTTTTTCAGTATTTCTCAATCTTCATGCATATGGATATATTAAGGGGACTTTTAAAATATTTTTATAGCTAATGTCTCAGGGGGTTGCTACGCAGCATTCAGGACTGGAGACGTAGAATTTTAGGTTGAGAAATAAATTTATTGCAAGTTCATCTTCATTTCAGACTAAGTAAAATCGTTTGCCTCTATTATGGATGTTTGGAGAGACACACTCTGCTTACGCATTGCAAACGTTTTGAAGTTTGAGCATACCTGTTTAACAACAAAATAGGACATTCTTTTATTTATTTAATTGTAGGAAGCATGTTCATATTTTTATTTACAAATGTAATTAAGTCTTTATGCAATAATTACATGTTATATTCCTGCCACTGTGAATAATTGCTAGGAAACTTGTAGGGTTAGCTAACATTCCTTCAAAATCATTAGGGAATTATTTACAAAGTTAATAAGTCTACCCAAAACGTATATATAAAATTTTTCCTCTGGGAAATCTCTGCAGGTTTCCTAGAATATTAGAAAGCTCATGATAAATATTTTGTTCGGTAATTGAAAGGTGCTTGATTCCCACTGAACTAGTAAGCAATGCGTTAGAAGAGTCTAAAACATTTGAACATCAACAGTTGGCAGAGATCAGAGTCTCTACCTGGACCTCACTTTGCCATCACCTGGGGAGCTTTAAAAAAGACAAAATAATGCCATTTGCAGCATGGATGGAACTAAAGACTCTCATACTAAGTGAAGTAAGTCAGGAAGAGAAAGACAAATACCATATGATATCACTTATATCTGGAATCTAATATACGGCACAAATGAACCTTTCCATAGAAAAGAAACTCATGGGCTCGGAGAACAGACTTCTGGTTGCCAAGTGGGGGGGGAGTGGGATGGACTGGGAGTTTGGGGTTAATAGACGCAAACATTGCCTTTGAAATGGATAAGCAATGAGATCCTGCTGTATAGCACTGGGAACTGTATCCAGTCACTTATGATGGAGCGTGATAACGTGAGAAAAAAGAATATATATGTATGTGTCACCTTTCTGTACAGTAGAAAAGTGACAGGACACTGTAAACCAGCTATGATGGAAAAAATAAAAATCATCAACTAAATAAATGAGACTGATTTCAGAATCCCCCCCCCCGCCCGCCCCCGCGAGCTTCTGGTTTGATTGCACGAGTGTCGGTCTGTGTATCAGGGATTTTCAACTTCCTATCTTGAAATCAGTATGGGCTCAGGGGAAGGAGCAAAGATAATATAGACAGATCCCTTGTACCCTCCACCCAGATTTCCCCAGCTGTCCCATCTCACAGAACAATAGACAGTCCAACATCAAGGCCAAGAAAGTCACAGTGGAATCGTGATGTTAATAGAAGCCCAGGGATCTTATTTAGATCTCACCAGCTTGAGGATCCTGACTTCTAAAAGCTTCCCAGGTGATTTTCCTAAATAGCCAGCTTTGCCCCGCTCTGCCCTGACCTCTTCCAACCATAAGTCTGTGATTCACACGCACACAACTCACACACATGAAATATACATATATACATGGGTGCAAATGTAGACCACATGCACAATGCACCTTCTAAGTAGTTAAAACTTTCAATAACAGGTTGCAGGCTAAAAGCGACTGACATTTAGAAGCAAACTTCACTGCCGAAAACTGCACTTCACGATCGTACGGAACATAGCCTGGTTTAGATCCTGTGTCACACATAGACAGGAGGTGTCTGTCATACCTGAGAAAGTAAACTAGGGTTTATGACTCTCAGAATTAAAGTCCATATGAGGATCGAGAAGATTCCACGAACTTGGAAAATGTCATTTAGAGACAAGATTCAGGTTTTAAAGTCTGATAACGTGGGGAGAGACTTCTCGTGTACATGGCTATGTCTATAAAATTCCCGTTTGTCGTGCTCTCAATGCATATAGACAACTACTGTCCCCTGTAAATGAGATGAGTGTTTTTTCTTTCTCTGCCACCTGGGAAATTAAATCCTGTCCTGGGCACATTTCCATCCCTTTTCTCTTTAAAAAGAGTTGAAATAGGTATTAATCAGTTGAGCAGTGGGTGTAATGAATAAACCTCACGTCTCATCCTAGCGCCTACTCTCAGGTATGAGCTGGGAGGTTAAATAGGGGCTTTTCTAACTATAACAAACACTAAGTCAGACCTGAGTCAGAGTACGAAACTCAGCCTCACCTTATACAGCAAGATCTGCCTTTACGGGGGATGAAAATTCATCAAGGTCGTGAAGGACTTGGTATGTGCTTGCTAAGGCTTGTTAATACAGGACCTGTCAGATGCCACCTGCTCCACGTCCAACTGCACTGTCTGTATTTTCTGCTGCCCAGAGGTCTTTTAAGATGCCCCCCGGCCCCCCTCGAGAAGCAGAAGGTGGCCACAAATTTCAGACTTAGAACGGCTGACTCTTGTCTTCAGAAGCCTCCCCGGATGAACTTTCTGCATGCCTTCTTTTTCAGGGTCAGAGCCCCTCTCTTCCCTGATCCCTCTGGTCCTGTGTGTCCCCATATTACCCCGGTGATTTCCTACTCCTGGTCCCGACCCTGGATCTCCCCGGGGAATGTTACTTGGATGGGTTCCCCCAAGTTACCGAGCACACCGAATATTTGAGTCAGAGTCTTGAGAATATTCTCTCTACCTAGTATTTCCGGAGAGGTTTGGCTCGCAGCGGCATTTACGGGGGTGCAGGGAGGCCTGCAGAAGGCCCCGGGGGACTGTGATGGAGCTTGACACCCTGCAGCCAAGCAGATGGATTCTGTAACTGTCCAACCGGGATCCAGGCCCCCAGCTCAGTCCTGGAAGAGAAGGAGGGTGGGATGGACGGAGAGAAAGGGGCTGCCCTAAAAAATCTGGATACAAAGAATCCTTCCTCCTCCTTTGTTCTATCTGTTGGTCCACTGGGTTTTACTTGAAGCTGGGAACTTGCAGCACAGGGTAAAGTCACTGGGACACACTGATTATAGCAGGTCAGCTGAATCAAGGCATCGGGATGTTAGTTGCGCGTCTCTTCAAGCCCCTCCTGCGAACAAAGTCGGGGGTCGGCCACTTACTGTGGTTTCAGGGCTCCCAGTAGGGGGATCCTGCAGAATTTCCTTCCCCACTTTAATTGTCCCCTCGATGTTCACCTTTAGGTCCATGGCTTATGCTTGGAGGGGGCCTGTTGGAATCCGGCTATAATCTGCTTACATTATTGTTATTATTATTGTTTTGCTTTTTAGGTCCGTACCCAAGGCATATAGAGGTTCCCAGGCTCGGGGTCAGATCGGAGCTGTAGCTGCCGACCTGCACCACAGCCACAGCAACACCGGCTCTGAGCCACATCTGCAACCTGCGTCACAGCTCAGGGCAATGCCAGATCCCCAACCACTGATCGAGGCCAGGGATCGAACCCAAATCCTCGTGGATACCAGTTGGGTCCGTAACCTGTTGAGCCACAAGAGGAACTTCTGGATACATTATATTAAAAGAAATTTATTAGAGTATGGTTGATGGGCAGTGCTGTGCCAGTACCTGCCGTACAGTGAAGTGACCCAGTTATACACACACACGTTCCCTCTCTCATACCATCTTCCATCACAGTCTGTCCCAGGAGACTGGGTGTAGTTCCCTGTGCTATACAGTAGGAGGGTTACACTGTTTTAAAGGTAAGAGTCCTGTATTCCCAGTGTTATGGGATGTGTCTGACCGTTTCTAGGAACATTGGACGGGGGAGAGACAAAGAACAGAGCCCACTCCCGGGGCATGGAGTTCCTGCGGACATAGGAAGGGGAGTCTGGAGGGCTGGTTGCCGCAGAAAAATGTCACTCTCTCAACTTCCTGGCTTTCCGCCTCCCCACCCTATTTTTTTTTTTTTTTACAGCTGCACCTTCGCTATATGGAAGTTCCCAGGCTAGGGGTGGAATTGGAGCTGCAGCTGCAGGCCTACACCACAGCCACAGCAGTGCCAGGTCAAGCCACATCTGCGATCTACACCACAGCTCACGGCAACGCTGGATCCTTAACTCACTGAGTGAAGCCAGGGATCAAACCCACATCCTCGCTGACTCTAGGTTGGGTTCTTAACCCACTGAGCCACAACGGGAACTCCTGCCCCACCCTAATTATCATAATAAACAAAACCGGTCTGCACCATCAGCTCCCTGGACCGTCTATGACTGCATGCAAGTGTATTTTGCTTTGTTCATCCACCACCGCCAGAGGTATTTATTATCTGGGTCCCGCTGGATCACTGATATTCCTGCCTGTGACCTGGCCTATTTCGCCAGCTTGGCGGTGGGCACTGTTTACCAGAGGAACTATTAAATTTCTCACCTGTGTATCTTGTGAGAACTGCCACTCGGAGATAAAGCCTCTTGGCGGGTGGAGCATTGGTATGTGAGAGATTTTCAAGGACACTGCTTCCTTCCCATCTCAGCCCGGGAATCTCTGATTAGAATCAGAATGAAAGTCCACACCAGCCTCCCTGATGGGTGTCAGCCCTCTGCCATAATGAGTCATGTTCCAGGCTTGAAACGTGTCGATGGGCAAGCTCGATCATGAGCTGTTTCTACATGCCGAATTAAAAGTCAGGCATCGTCAAGAAAATACCTGAAAGGGAACTGAAAGCTTTGACTGAGGATTGTCTGGTGCCAGAGGATTCTGGCGCTGGAAGCAGCTGATGCTAGCTAGCAAGGGTGTAAGAACAGGAGTCTGGGGGCGAAACATAGCTGGGTTTTTACTTTTTTTTTTCTTTCTTGGCCACCACACGGCATATGGGGTTCCCAGCCAGGGATCACTCACCCACTAGGTGACTCAGTATTTGATCTAAGAATTCACAGCTAAGAACTGATGCTGTGGATATAATGATGATCATAGGATGTTTGTGTGTTAACTCCTTAGAGCTCCCAACAAGTCTAGCACTCTGTTTCCTGCAGCTGTCCCAGGAAACCGGGTCATGAGGAGAATGACAGCCCTTAAGCCAAACGGCACCTCGCTGGCACCGCTCGTACCCCTCCCGCCGTGGAGCGGGTGGGTTTGCGTGCCCCAGAGCCGGAGGGCCTGCCAAGTCATGAAACAAGCTCCTGCCTCTCAACACCTCTGCAGATGCCTCCTTCCAGCCCACTTACCTGCTCACAAACCGAGTAAAATCTTTTAACATCAGTCATTGCTGGGAAACAGAAACTAGACGCGGGGACACACATTGTCATCGCTACTCCTTGCTGTCCTTCAATGTCAGGTTTTTCTCCAATGTCTAGCTTTTTCCTACTTTCATTCATTCGTTCGACAAGTGTTTCCGGAGGAGCTGCTGTGTGCCTGCCACCCACTCACCGTCATAGATGCAGGGGCTGCAGCAGTGAAGGTGGCTGTCAGCGCTCCCGCCTCACAGGTTGTGTATTCTAATGGAGAAACCAGGAAAAAAGTCAACAGAAAAATAAATGAGGGCTATTGAGAACAATAAAGCAGGAGAAGGTCTTGGAGCGCGTAGGTGCTATTTTAGAGAGAATGGGAAGGAAAGGCCACCTGACCTTCCAAGAGACGCCTGGGTAACGTGAAGGAGCGGGTCACGTGAGGCTCTAGGGACAGAGCGTTTCCAGCAAAGGAGAGAGCAGTGCAAAGGCCCTGGGGCAGGAGTATGTTTGGTGGGTTCAAGGGGGGCGATAAGTGCAGCTTAATGTCACATCAGGAAGTCCCAAATCCGAATGTTAAAATACACACTACTTTAAGTTCAGATACAAAGTAAATTTATTTTCCTTAATCTGAAATGAATGCACATAACACCTTCTATCTGAGGAAAGTAGTTTAGCTCAAGAAAGGGTCTCTGTTGCTTTTCCAGTCACAGTTATCGCTCTTTTTTTTTTTTTTTTAAAGAGTATAACTTGTTTTTAGATTACACTCACTTCTGTGACTTTACTACCAGCCCCGCCACTGAAAGAGGTTCTGGTTCAAGTCACATCCGTCGCCTGCAGCAGAAGTGACTCCGTTGGTGTCTGTGCACGGCTCTGTGCTGTCCCCCGTCCTCGCCACAGCGTCTCTCCCAGCGAAGAGAAGTGCGCTGAAGATTAGGTCACTCCTTCTATCAAGCTTCAGGATTGTATGTTTCATACACGGTTATTTCAAGATAGAAACTGGCTTTATTGCCAGATTCTTTTTTTGAACATGTTTTTAACTCCCATAAGAGCAAACTGACTTGAGTTTTTCATAAGATTAAACTTTTATTAAGATCAAATTTGTCTCTAGCAGTGATGTGATGAGTTGCCAAATAATTGAGATTATTTTAAAATGTTTTGTTCACATTCTTGTTTTATAATTAAAATTTACAGTCAGTGCATGTGAAGTTTTTTTTTTTTTTTGACTCAATGTAAGGTGGATATTTCTGTCATTTTACATTGTTTCTTACTGAGATTTTATATATGTTACAAAATGTTCCCTCCGCCTCCCCCCCGAAAAAAACCAGCTTAATGGCTGGAACACAGTAAAAAAGGAGGAGAGCGATGGAAAACCAGGTCACGTGGGGCCAGGACCAGATGCCACAGGTTTTTATAACCTGTGATGAAGATTCTAGATCTCGTGCTCAACGTCCTAGGGCACCACTGAGAGTTGAGAGCAAAGAATGACGTGAGCCACTTGGTTTTTCACAAGGTGGGTCCTTCTGGCTTATTGGTAGGAACGGACCATCTCAGGACCAGAGCGGAAGCTGGAGATGAGTCGGGAGACTCCGGCCTTAGTCCGGGTGAGAGAAGACAGTGGTTAGAATCAGGGTGATGTGAGTGGAAGAGGCAAAAGGGACAGATTTAAGAGACTCCAGAGCTTCACTCAGCAGGATCTGCGTGCGGGTTGGACGTGGATCAGAGAGAAAGAGGGGGGTCCAGGGGGACCCACTGCAGGGTGAACAGTGCTGTTCTTCTCTGAGATGGACACTTGTTTATTGACCGTGTTATTTGAGAATATCATTCTCGCCTATTAGACTGAACATTTCTTGGCCACAGGAAGCCTTAGTTGTTCTGTCTTCCTCTCCTCTTTTTCTCATCTCAGGAGTGACTCTCCTAGCACTTTGTATGTAGTGAATGCACAATACAGGCTGTGACGTAAGTAAATCTAACACATAAGATGTTTATTAGTGAGTCAGTGGCCCTCAGTTTTTTTTCTTTTCCTTTTATTTTTAAGGCATATGGAGGTTCCCAGGCTAGGGATCAAATCAGAGCTGCAGCTGCCAGCCTACACCACAGCCACAGCAACTCGGGATCCGAGCTGAGTTTGTGACCTATACACAGCTCACGGCAATGCTAGATCTTTAACCCACTGAGAGAGGCCAGGGATCGAACCTGCATCCTCATGGATGCTAGTCAGATTCGTTTCCACTGTGCCATGACGGGAACTCCCCCTCAGTTCTTTCTTGGTCTGGACGTGCTGGATCCTTTGGGACTGAATTTTCCTCTTGTGAAATGGGATCCATCACATTGGCCTTTGCAACGTCGATGTGCCGTTGGGATACTGAATGGCCAGTACACATGTGGGGGCTACAGGATAAAGAGCCCCCAGTTGTCTGTCTTAAGGCAGAAAGAGGAGTGAAAATAATCTGGGGAGAAAGTCTTCCTGAGGTGTCACTTAACATCTGCCTTTCAGATTTGGAAGGTTTCTTGTCACCATGCCCTGCTGTGTTCCCGGCAGGCAGTGTTCGTTAAGCGATCTTTCCTGGAAGAGCTGGAAAAGGCCTCAGGATCTTTCTCCGCGTAGCCCTTCCAGTTGCTGTCTCTGCCTGATCCAGTCCGCTCATTTAATGGTTGAGGAAATTAAAGCCCAGAAGTAATGAACGATTCGCCCTCATCCATCCTTCCCGTTGGGAGCAAAACCAGGGCCTGAAGCCCGATTCGCTGGAGGATGTGCTTTTCCAGCAGTCATCGATGGACTGAGAGAAGGGCTGATAAGAGGCAAGTCCAAGGGACAGGAGGAAGCCTACGGGCAGGTGAAGGGCAGGGGGTCAGAGCTCCAAAATCAGCAGGGAGACAAGAAAGCCCCTCGAAACAGGCTTGGAACAGAAAGGGGTCCCTGAGCCCACTGCCTGGATAGATGTGGCCTGCACCGCAGAGGAAAAGCTGGATTCTTTTTTCACTCTCTGACTCCCTAAGGATCGGGACGTATCCGTTAGCCTCTTTTATCCCGTCAAATCATGGAGGATGTGATCCGACGTACTAACTCTGGCATTGGATGTGCATTTTTTTTTCTCCTTTTATTAAATACTTACAGAATTAAAAACCACTCTCTCAATGCCTGCTAAATTCGGGTCCAGTCACCTCAGATCGACCACAGAATGGCTGTTTAATTTCCTCAGCGCATGAAGTTGCACAAACATTGCTCCCGTTGTTTTACTAGATGTGCCATGGCTGGAAATCTAGTCTTTGTGGTTGAAAGTGATGGATGCTTTGATTTAAATCACAATACGGTATTCTGCTCAGGTTTTCCGTGTGGCCATGCTGTCTTCTCCTGATTTTTGAACAATAAAAGGTCTCGTTTATTTATTCTCACACAGGCTTGATTTACTCGATAATGTGCCAAGAAAGAAATATGCCTGTTGTTCTGTGGGAATGTTTCTATTAAACAGATATTTCTTAATGAGACGACCCAAATTTTGGATGCGAGAATGATCTTTAAGCTCAACTTCCACTGAGTGAAACCTGACTGGTTTTCCTTTGCTTTCTGGCCAGAATTCTTTAATCGACTATTAAGCTTTTTTTTTTTTGCAGTTGATCATGCCAGTGATTGTCTTAATTTGAGATTTTAATGAATTGGAACATTTTTGACAATGTGGAAAAAATTATCAAAATTTAGAGGGGAAAAAAACCCCATCTCCTTATAAAATATGCAGAAGTTACTTATCCCTGACTTTTTTGTCGAGATGGTTAATAGTGTACTTTAAAGCATAAGTTTAGCTACTTTACCTTTGAACTTAAGATGTAAATCAGATTCATTTCCTGGGGTCACAGTCTTGAGAGCAGTGATTAAATCTGAAGAATTTTCATGCAGCTAATAAGAGCATCATTTTGCTCACATTGTGACCCAAAGTCAAAGGCATAGACTTGGGGGGCAGGAGGTGCAGATTCTAGATTTGATTCTATTACTAACTTGATGCATGACCAGATCTAAGCTGTACGTGTCCATCCAGGAAAGGAACTTGATTTCCCCAACTGTAAAATTCACGCATAGCACTGACTAATTTCAAAGGTCCTTCAGAGACATATTCTGTGAATTAGTGTCCCATTATCCACATCCTTCTTTACACAACGATTTGATTTTTCTATTATTAAATTATTATTTTCCTATATATTCTTATTTTATTATATTGTTATCGCTTTATTCCATTATTAAAGTGACATATTTACACTGCCGATGATTTGGAAAATATAGCCAATGAAAAGGGGAAAACAAAAATTCCTGGCAATCCCTCCAATCCAGAGTTAAGCACAAGCTAATATTTTGGTATATTTCTTTTCAGGCTTTTTATATGTAGGTAGGTTACATGTAAAAATGGGATTAGACTACATTTTAAAAAATGTATGTCTTTCCCATGTTATTCATTCTTTTGAGAATATACTTTTTATTTTTTACATTTTATTTTGTTGTATTTTTTTTGGTTGCACCCATAGCATGTGGGAGTTCCCAGGTCAAGGATCAAACTTGAGCTACAGCAATGATAATGCAGAATCCTTAACCCACTAAGCCACAGGCGAACTCTGAGAGCATACTTTTAATGCATAATGTCTCATCCTATAGATTTATCATAATCTGTTTAACTAGTCCCTATTAGTTAGACATATGTTTTTCACGGTTGTAACTCTCACACAGAGATATTTATCCATACCTCTGATGACTTCTCTGAGGAGATACCTAAATATATTACCAGTAAAGAGTATTTGTTTTAATATCTTTAACAAATTTTGTGTATTTATTTTAACATCTTTAACAAATTTTGCCATCAGAATTGTGTTACCCTCGTGGAGTTCCCGTTGTGGCTCAGTAGTTAAGGAACTCAGCTAGCATCCATGAGGACATGGGTTTGATCCCTGGCCTTGCTCAGCGGATTAAGGATCTGGCGTTGCTGTGAGCTGTGGTGTAGGTCACAGACTGTTTGTATCCCGTTTTGCTGTGGCCAGAGTGTAGGCCCGTGGCTTCAGCTCTGATTCCACCCCCTGGCCTGGGAACCTCCATATGCCGTGGGTGTGGCCCTTAAAAAAAGGAAAAAAACCCAATTGTATTATCGTCATAAAATGAGTTAGCAGGTGTTTCTTCCTTCTCTATTTTCTGCAAGATTTTGTGTAAAAATCAGTGCTTATTTTATTAATCTCATTCTTCTTTTCGATAGGCATTCAAACCTTTATACTTCGCTCAGCACTGCTTTCGCTATAACCCCCAAGTGTTGATATATTGTTTCATTATCATTTGGCTTAAATATTTTAAAAATTGTCCTTTAAGTTACTGCTTTGACTGAAGGATTATATAGAAAAATGTTTTATTTCCAAATACTTGGGAGTTTCTAGTTGTCTTATTTTTATTGATATTGAACTTAATTTCCTTGTGGTATTCTTTATCAGCGGTTATCAAAATTTTCCATCTCACCACCTTTACACTCTTAAAATTTATTGAAGGCCCCCAAGGCTTTTATTTATGTGGATTATGTCTACTTATATTTACCAGACTAGAAGTTGAAACTGAGACAGCTGGATTTTCACATTTGTTGCCTCATTCAATCTGTTGTGTTATCAAGTCATTCTGCCTCTGGAAAATTCCACTGTACACTCATAGGAGAGAATAAGAATGAAAAAGGCAGGTGGTGTCCCAATATTTTGAAAATAGTTTTGATCACAAGGACGCCCTAAAAGGGTCTCAGGACCCCATGGACCTGGAGGTTCTGAGAACCTCTGATCTGCCTGACTTTGATCCTTTTGAATTTATTGAGACTTGTTTTACAGTCTAGCGCATGGTCTGTCATGGTGAGTGTTCTGTGTACATCTGAAAAGAATGCATTCTGCAGCTGCTGGGTGCAGAGCTCTATAAATGTCAATTAGGTCACACTGGTTTGTAGAGTTGTTCCCGTGTTCTTTATCACTGCCGATTTTTAAATTTTCCCTACCATTTCTGAAAGGGAGGTGTTAAAATATCCAGCTGGGATTGTAGATCTACATTTTTCCCTTTAGTTCTGGTAAATTCCGCTTCATGTTTTGAATTTTTGTTAATTAAGTGCATTCACATCTAGATTGTTATATCGTATTGAGTTTAAGATTATAGGAGTTCCCGGAGTTCCCTTCGTGGCTCAGTGGTTAACGAATCCGACTAAGAACCATGGGGTTGTGGGTTCAATCCCTGGCCTTGCTCAGTGGGTTAAGGATCCGGCGTTGCCGTGAGCTGTGGTGTAGGTCACAGACACGGCTCGGATCCCGCATTCCTGTGGCTGTGGCGAAGGCCGACGGCTACAGCTCCTGTTAGACCCCTAGCCTGGGAACCTCCGTATGCCGCGGGTGCGGCTCTACATAAAGGCAAAAA
>PVHT021183523.1:17043814-17111309 GCA_004024745.2 Catagonus wagneri
AAAAAAAAAAAAAAAAAAGATTATAGGAGTTCCCGTTGTGGTGCAGCAAAAGTGAATCTGACTGGTATCCATGAGGATGTGGGTTAGATCCCTGGCCTTGCTCAGTGGGTTAAGGATCCAGTGTTGCCATGAGCTGTGGTGCAGGTCGCAGATGCGGTTCCATCTAGCGTTGCTGTGGCTGTGGCTGTGGCAGAGGCCCACGGCTACAGCTCCGATTCGACCCCTAGCCTGGGGACTTCCATATGCCACGGGTGCAGCCCTAAAAAGCAAAATAAATAAATAAAGTAATTAATTAAAATTATAAAATAAGGAATGTTATCTCTGATAATTCTCTTTGTCTTAACATCTACTCTTTGTGATATTAATATAGATGCACCAAACTTCTTCTGCTTTCTCTTTGCATGGTTTGTATTTTTCTAATCTTTTACTTTTAAGAGGTCTGTCTTTTCAGATTTAAAATGCAGAGAGAGAGGAAGAGAGCCTTGCTTTCTGCTTTTTTATCTAGTCCAATCATCTGCCTTTTAATTAAAGTGTTTGTAATCCATTCGCACTTAAAGTAATTATCAGTATGGTTGAATTTAAGTCTGCCATCTTGGCGTTTGTTTTCTGTTTGTTCCATCTGCATTATGTTCCTCTGCTCGTCCTTTTCCGCCTTCTCTTGGGTAAATCAATTATTTTTTTTAGTGTCACATTTGATTCCCTTCTGTAGACTTTTTAGCTTGTCCTCTTTGTGTTATTTTTAATGGTTGCTTTAGCCTAGAGACCACAGCATGCCTCTTGAACACACGTGGTAATCTACTACAGCTAATACATCCTTTCTCAACTACCTGATCTTTATGCTTCTGTTGTCACGTATTTAACTTCTACCTATGCTGTAAACCCCACAATCATTGTTATTTTACTTTAAATAATTAGTAGTCTTTTAAATAACTGTAAAATAAACAGAATAAAATGTCTTGCATATTAACCTATGGATGGATTCCTTCTGGTGTTCTTGGTCCATTTCTGCCACTCTGAATCTCCACTGGGGATGATTTCCCTTCAGGAGAACGAATATTTTGTATCACTTCTAGCAGTTCTGATGCACAGTTAATGGATTCTCTCATACTTTTTCTGTTGACTATGGTTTTTGCCTTGTGTTCATATTGTTTAACCACCTTATTGAGGTGTAAATTACAGACTGTAAAATTTATCCATTTTAAGCATATACAGTGATTATTAGTAAACTTACAGAATTGTAAAACCATCACCACAATCCAGTTTTTTTAACTCAATGAATTTTATTATATTTATAGTTGTACAACCACCATCACAACTTAATTTTAGAACATTTCTACCCCAAACCCCTAGTCCATCCCTCCCCCACAACCTTTTCCCTTTGGTAACCATAAGTTTTTCAAAGTCTGTGAGTCTGTTTCTGTTCTGCATATAAGTTTCTCTGTATCTTTTTTTTTAGAGTCTACATATAAGTGATAGCATATGATGTTTGTCTCTCACTGTCTGACTAATTTCACTTAGCATGATAATTTCTAGGCCCATCCGTGTTGCTGCAAATACCATTATTTCGTTCTTTTTTATGACTGCGTAATATTCCATTGTATATAAGTACCCCATATTCTTGATCTACTCCTCTGTGGATGGACATTTAGGTTGCTTCCATGTTTTGGCAATTGTATATAGTGCTGCAATGAACACTGGGGTACGTGTATCTTTTCGAGTCATGGGTTTCTTCAGACAGATCCCCAGCAGTGGGACTGCTGGATCGTATGGTAATTCTATTTTTAGTTTTTTGAGTTTTTCTTCGTACTGTTTTCCATAGTGGATGCACCAAGTTACATTACCAGCAACATTGTAGAAGCTTCCTTTTTCTCCACCCTCAGTCCAGCATTTATTGTTTATAGATTTTTTTGATGGTGGTCGTTCTGGCTGGTGTAACACAATCCAGTTTTAAAATATTTCCATCCCTTCAAAAAGTCCTTCATGACTATAGGCAACTTTCTTTTCCACCCGTGCCTGCAAGCCAACATCTATCTACTTTTGGGGGGCATTTCATAGAAATGGAATCACACATTATGTGATATTTTGCTTCATTTCTTTTAGCATAATGTTCATGAGATTTATCCATGTTACAACATGTCAGTAGTTCATTTCTTTTTATTGGTGAATAATAAGTGTTTTAATATATAAATATACATTTTGATCACCCACTCACAGTTGCTATACATTTGTATTGTTTCCAGTTTTTGACTATTATGATAATGCTGCTATGAACATTTTCATATGCATCTTTGTGTCAACATATGCCTTCATTTCTCCTGGGTAGATACCAAGTAGTGGAATTTCTGGGTCATGTTTTAACTGTAGATTTAACCTCTTAAGAAACTATCAAACTATTTTCCAAAGTGGTTGCGCTATTTTCCTTTCTCACAAACAACAGATAAGTATTTGCTTTCATATTTGAAAGCCATTTTTAGCTGGATGTGGAATTCTAGATTGACAGTTTATCATTTTTCTTTCTTCACTTTAAATATGCTCTTCCACTGTATTATGGCCACTCTCATTTCTCATAAGACATCAGTCATAATGCTTCTTGCTGTTCCCCTATAAGTGATATATCTTTTTCCTCTTCCTGCTTTTCCTGCTTTTAATATCCTCTCTTTAATTTTGAATTTTAAAAGTTTTAGCTATGATATGTCTAGCTATGGTCATCTCAGGGTTTAATCAGCTTCTTGGATTTATGAGTTGATAGCACTAATTAATTTGGAGAAAATCTTGGCCATTATCTGTTCACTTGTTTTTTCTGGATCATCCTCTCTTCTACTTTGGGGATTCTAATTATACATCTGTTAAAACGCTTTGTATTATCGCACAGACCTCTTTTTCTTTATTTTAGTTTTGGTCTGGATGATACGTTTGCTTTACAGACTTGCTCATTATCAGAGGCTTTTTGGGATTCTAATCTATTATTCCAGTCCACGTGAAACCATAAAAGTTTGTTAAGAGTTCATGGTTCCTCCTTACACGTTTCTCCAGTGAATTCGTCTTTCTCCAACTATTACATGAAAGATGAAAGCAGACATGTATCTCTTCTCTCAAGAGAAGGGGTCATTGCTAATATGGAATTTAGTTCCTTCAGATTTCTTTTTCATCAGCTCTCTTAGAGAGTTTCAAAAGTCTGTGATTGGGAGTTCTCATTGTGGCTCAGCAGGTTAAGAACCCAACATAATGTCTGTAAGCATGCGGGTTTGATCTCTGGCCTCACTCAGTGAATTAAGGATGTGGCGTTGCTGCAAGCTGTGGCATAGGTCATAGATGTGGCTTGGATCCTGTGTTGCCATGGCTGTGGGGTAGGCCAGTAGCTTCAGCTTTGATTTGCCCCTTAGCCTGGTGGGGAAAAAAAAAAAACAAAAAAACCTGTGCTTGTGTCGTTCAGGATGCTTATTACTGTTTTAGAGAGAGTAACACAATGGTTTCTTGCAACTTTCTATATTTAACTGGAAGTGGAAATTTCTGTTTGCTTCATTTATTTTTTAAAAGCTTCCTTCATTCCATAAGGATTGTTCCAAGTTATATTTTCACCAAGAGAGTACTGAAAAGACCACTTACACCCAAAATAGCAACGCCCAAATTTCCAGTGCTTATCCCAGAGCCATGCTTAATGAAAACTTCTTCTTTGGTAAGTTTACTTATGATTCCACTATTAGAATTCTACATTTTTCTCCATCATCTTATGATTCCACTACTAGAATTCTACATTTTTCTCCTTCTATACCAGGTGTGCCAGAGACAGGACACAGAGAAAACTCCACCCAGATTGTGCATTATTTATTCCTCTGCAGAACTTTGGTCCCGAGACTCTTTCTCCTTACCTGTTTTGATGAAGTAATCTAGCTTACCTGAAAAGTCACCTGGAAATCTCTTCCTCCCTTGTTGCCTTGAGCCTAGAGACAATCCTTCATAGCTAGCTTCTTGTTTTTTCTACTCTTGACTCTCCAGCTCTATGAAAACATTCAAATGACATATCTCAGTCAAAGAATGTGACTTCACAACATTTTGGAAATTTCCAAAACTGTTGCCTTGGGCAACAGACACACCCCAACGAAATGCCAGCCTGAGTGGTATGAATGCCTACAATCAGCCTGCCATCTTATACTGGAAACTGCCCTCTTGTGCATTTCCACGTGACTTCTTACCACTCCCTCTTTACCTTCCTCTGTCCTAGCTTTTTGATTTACCGAAACCCCTCTTTGAAAAGGGACAGCAAATGAAAGAATCCATAATGGATTTATGTGCATTATGCACGTGGAAGTAATACGCATTATTTTAGTGGAGGAGGCTCAGCTTCCACTAAGATAGCATGAAGGCAGACTTACTTTTTTAGATGCCTTTGCTCCCTAGACTGGCCCTAGAATGGATAGAAATACAGAGTGAGTCATTTGATGTTCCTACCTGCTGTTTTTAAGCAGGTGGAATCTTAAAGTACAGAGCATTAGCAGTCTGTAGCTTAAGAAGATCCAGTGACATAACCGTAGTGTACTTCTAATTATTTCTAACTTAAGTTTCTTACATATAATCCTGATGATTTATTTATTTATTTATTTGAAATCTCACCATTCATAATCAGCATCTAATTGAGCTATTTGTACAAATCATGAACTTTAGTAGAAAATCGTTTCTGATCTCATTCATTTGATCCTTTGGGGTTTCCAGCTCTTTTCTCAAGCTCCATTTACTCCCTTGGTCTCTGTCTTGACACAGACTAACCATGATATGTCAAATAACAATGTGATTACCTGCTCATTTGCTAATTTAAGACATTCAAATTCAATTTCAAATGAAAGATTTTCCACATTTAAAGATTAAATCCTCTTACTTCTGGCTTAATCCCCATTTAATATTAGATTCTGTTGAAAACTGGATTTTGCATCCACAGCACGCATACCTCCACACAGACACATTCATGCAGGCTGTATTAGTTAAGGTAGTGCTGTCTCCTGTACCAGATAGGCCCTAAAATCTCAGGGGCTCACCGGAAGACAGGTTCATTTCCCACTCATGGAGAAAATCCATTGGCAGAGTGATGGAAACGAGGATGAAGGGAACAGGAGTGTGTTCAGAGACCTAGGTTGAGAGAGGCTCTACTGTCTTCAACACTTAGGTCCAAAGATCAGGTTGAAGAAGAGAAATGAGTCCAGCTGGAGTTTCTTATGGGCCAGGCCTGAAAGTATTCATTCCGTCCTCACTCCATTGGACAGAACTCAGTTAGCCCTGATTGGGAAACCACTTTTTCAGAAAGAGCTCTGTACTGTGGGAGGAGCAAAAGCTTCAGTGGACTTTCAGCCAGCTTTCTTGGTACACATCGGTAGATCTGAGGCTTCTTGGCTGCGCTTACTGGTACTTCAGTATACATCTCTAGGACTCTAAAAGCTTGTGGAGTAGGGTGGTGGGATAGGCGACTTGATGCTAAGCACCAAAGACTAACGCAGGTGGACCTGCTGCTAGGATCAGTGACTCAGAAGTCATCCATCCACAGAAAGAAGTGGCGATGGCATCGGCTTGTCCTGTTGTTTACTCATGCATTCTTTCATTTATTAATCAGGCATCATCTTTTTTAATTTAATTTTTATTTTATATTGGAGTATAATTGATTTACACCGTTGGGTTAGCTTCAGGGGTACAGCAGAGTGATTCAATTATACACATACATATATCCATTTTTTTCAGATTCTTTTCCCATATAGGTTATTACAGGATATTGAGTAGAGTTCCCTGTGCTATATAGTAGGTTCCTATTGATTATCTATTCTATCTATAGTAGAGTGCATAGGTCAACCCCAAATTCCCACTTTATCCTCCGCTCCCCCCCCACCATGTTTCCCTTTTGGTAATTGTAAGTTTGTTTTCGAAGTCAGATCAGATGTTATCTTGATTAATTGCTTTCTTTCTTTTTTCTTTATGGCCCTACCTGTGGCATTTGGGGAGTTCCCAGGCTAGGGGTCGAATCGGAGCTGCAGCTGCCAGCCTATACCTCAGCCAGAGCAACACCAGATACAAGCTGCATCTGCGATTTGTGCCGCAGTTCATGGCAACACCAGATCCTTAACCCACTAAGCGAGGCCAGGGATGAACCCGCTTCCTCAAAGACACTATTTCAGGTTCGTAACCCGCTGAGCCACAGCAGGAATTCCTGATTACTTGCTTAATGCCTGGCAACATGCTAAGTGTTGGAGACACAATAAAACATTTAAACCCTGCAACGGGTAAGAGCTATAATGGATTTACGTGTGTTATGCATGTGGAAGTAATATGCATTATTTTAGTGGAGGAAGCTTGCCTTCCACCAAGGTAGCATGGGAAATTCCCGGCACAAAGTCCCAGAGGTCTATTTGCTCCTTAGATTTCTAAGGTTTCCTTGCTGTAATTTCTTGCATATTTGTAGCCCCTGGATCCAGCTTTGCCCTCCACTCTCACGGATCATATATTGATTTTTCTTAGTAGAAAGATCTCTCTGGCCACAGAATGTCCACAAGACGGACTCAATAGCAGTGAAATCAGAGGCAGGAAGAGCCAGGAAGCTGCTCTGTGAAAACCTTCACTGGATCATTCTTCCTATGAAATAAAATTTACATTTCTACCCACAACTCACAAGGTGCTTCGCAGTCAGGCCCCTGCCCGACAGTCTAGCATTTTCCATGGCTCTCCACCTTTAGTCCCTAGATCCACCTGGAAATTTCTACCATATTGGGCTACTTAGTTTCTCTTGCCTCATCACATCATCTTGAGCCCCTGCCTATGCTTAAAGTGTCATTTTCCTACCTGTCTGCTCATCTGTAAATCTAGAAATCCACTTATTTTTTTTAGCAAAGTGTTTCTCGCTGTGGGAAAGCTTCTCTAACACCCACTCCATGTGGCCAACTTAGATACTCCTTCTCGTGTGCTCATACTACACTTTGTATCAACATCACTTATAGCAGATATAATTTATATGACATCACATCATCGTACCATATATCAGTCATATTGTGATTCTTTATGCCTTTTACGATGACCTCCTTGAGGAAAAGGACAGTGACTTGCCATCTTTCTGTAGCCTGTGCCTTACTATGAACTGGATACACGGTGTATTCAATAAATAACTGTGAACTGGATGGATGGATAGATGGATGAATGAATTCCCATTATAGGAAGCAACCCAGAGAGAGCAGAGAGCTTTTAATATGGCAGGTGTTTGGACAATAGGATGGTGTCGGGGAGCAGGTATGGGAAAAAATGGCTTGGAGAAGTAGGTTGATGTCACCATGTTAAAACGCGCACATGCACATTTGATTCTACCAACAATGGAAGGCATTTGAAGGTATGTGAGCCAGGGAAGTGATGTGGTGAGAACCAGTTCTCACAAGAATGACTCTGGTGATTCTGAATAAGAAGATGGGGGCAGGCATGGAGGCAGAGTGGGTAGGAGGTTGATAGTGGACCTTTGTTGCTCTTGAGCTGTCCAGCATCTTCTCACTAGTCCATGTTGGGGAAGTCTCCCCTCCCCGACCCATAGTGAGGATACCACCTGTTACCCAGAGGCCACAGGGACCAAAAAATTTCCTAACTAGATCTCCTAATAGTTGGGGTTGGGGTGACCAGTTGGACATCACACTCAGAATTTTGACTCCAAAGAGTGTTACCCAGGGACAGTTAGAGATCACTTATGGAAGCCAAGGAGGAGTGACACATCCAATGGTTGTGGGTTCCAGTGGTGTCCTATCCACATTGGTTCCTAAAGCATCAGGTGGGAGGTTATCCTCTGCAGTTTAGATTCTCTTGGTTCCTAACTAATTTCTGAAGCTGTTCCTCCGAGTTCTTGTTAATTCTGTAAGAGCCACCTGATAATTTCCTTGTTACTTTTCTGCAAATTAGCCAAGAACAGTTCAGTTTCTATCACCTGCAGCCAAGTGCCCTGACAGGTTTAGAATTGAAACAGTGGTAGATATTGGTGGATACCCACCCAATAGCCGTTTCCTTCCTAACCCACATTATTCCTTACATGACCCTCCATCCTCCAGCAACTCACATACTTTAGGAAGAACTAAGTCCACTCCTTGCTGGAGGAGTGGGTCTAATTTGACTTAAGCCAATGAGCATGTTCCTCACCCCAACCACAGAAAGTTCAGAAGTGAGAAGGTGACCTAAAGTGTCCAGTTTTGGAATGAAATGGAGGCAGTTGTTGCTCCTGGCTGCCAATTTGGAAATCAGCTTTAGAATGACACTGAACTTCAGAAAACAGAGTCAGTAGAACAGAGCCCTTTGATAAGCTCATTGAGCCTCTGAATGAGTCAGCCCTGAACCCTAGTCAAGCTGTGCACTAGTCAAGCCAATGGAAGAGATCAAAGATGACTGAGGTTATGATGTAAGTTATTGGGTGGAGGGTGGTGTCCAGTTGAAACAGGGAGCACAAGAACAGTAGCAGGCTTGGTGGGAAGATTAGAAGAAGTTCAGGTCCCAAAATGGTATATTGGCTTTTTCAGAAGTTTTTGTTTGTTTGTTTGTTTTTTTGTTTGTTTGTTTTTTGGGTTTGTATGTTTGCTCCATAATTATTTAATTTCAATTAAAAAATAAGAGTCCACAAATACTTTAATGCATTTACACCTGAAACTAAAGTCCAGGCCTTTTAAAAAGAGAGTAGAAATAGTTGCGTGGAAGAACCACTGTTCATAGATGTGATCCCATGCTGCAGGTCTCAGCAGGAGAAAGAGAGTGGGGCTGGGCTGCAAGGGAATCTTCTAGCTACTCTGGTGTCTAGAGTGTTGACAGTCAGAACTATATCAGTTTTGCAGTGATGTCCATCCTTAATTAATACCAATGAAGATGAGTACCTATAACCGCTGTAAGCCGTTATCTCAGTTTTTACCCTTACCCTTCTTTTTTGTTTGTTTTTTTGCTAATGTAAAGATTAATATTAATAGCTGAAGACTGAGATGAATGAAGGTGGACGTGTATCTCATTGTTATGGGAGTAGAAATCTGATCCCAATTTATTCTTGTCACCTGCATGATTAAGTTATTTCAGATAAAGTTACCATTATCTACCCAGGCTTGGAATTTTATAATCTCCTTTTGTCCCTGCCTCCCCTTCTCCTTTTTCTGGTACCTTCAACCTCGCTGCCTCCTCAAGTCACTCTCCAACCCCAGACCGTTACCTCGGCAGTCAGTTAGTTGTGAAGTCTTGCCCATTCTGTCTCCGTGGTGTCTCTCATTTCTATCCGTTTCCTTATATTACTACTGCATCTCCATGACCCAGCCTCTCAGTACCTTTCTGCTAGGGGGTGAAAACCAAAGTTCAAAATCCCCCCTCCCTCCAGTTCAAACTAGATCTTTTCATATGCATCTGATAGATCCCATGCCTTTCTGAGTGAAATACACCCATTCTTTGCCCTGGCTCTCAAATTCCTTGTCTTTGTGGCCACAAACTTCTCTTCTCAGCTTATAACTCACGGTAGCCCCGCTCTTTATTTTCATGTCTGTAATTTCAGGTGTTGGCTTCTTAGGCACAGCATGGCCCGGTATGATCCCCTTACAGTCCGGTTCAGACCCAGTGTGGGGCAGCGGGGAATAGGGCTTCTTAAAGGATGGATCAAGGTCGGGATGAAAACCTGGGAACTGGGGAGGAGCGCAAGGCAAAAAGGAAGTGAGCTGGCTTCTTCAGGGTGCCACTTGGCCGAGCTGTAGGAGGCTGGTGGGGCCTCTGGAGGAGTGGGGACCGTCCCTGAGTCAGACTGAGACCACTGCAGCTGCCACTTAGCAGGGACATCTGCACAACCGGGGGAATGGCCTTTGTGTCCCGCCTCCTCACCTCTCCGTGTCCCTCTGACTTCTTCTGGACCTCCCAGCCCCCACCACAACGTCCCCATCACCCTGTGGCCGAGGTGCCTTCGTTTTGCCTCACCCTCCCTCCTCAAGTTCACACTCCTTTCCAGGGACCCATTTTGCACATTTATTTCTGGTCCACATCCCTGGAATTCCTTGTTCTCAGCTGGCTCTCACAGCTGAAGGATTCAGCTTAACCTATTATCCGTTCACCCGCACACTTCCTTGAACTGTCACTGTGTGGCAGTCCCTGGGAGAAACCACGATGAACAGAGTAGAGGGGGCCCTGCCTTCAAGGAGCGTGCATCCCAATGAGAGACTGACAGAAATTACACAAGTAAATATGTAACATCAGTTACTGATGAGTGCTTTAAAGAAAGATGAAATGAGGCAGGGAGATAGTGAGAGAGATGCTGTTTAGGTAAGCTGATCAGGGCAGGCTTCTCTGTGGTGGGGACATTAGAGCCGAAACCTGAATACTGTGAAAGAGTGAGCCCTGCAAAGATGGGGAAACGGGCTTCAAGTGTCTGGAGGTGAAAACGTGTTTGCCTTGAGATGACCAGACCTGAGTAGGTAGAAGAAATGGCAAGGAGTTCCTGTTGTGCCTCAGCAGTAACAAACCCGACTAATATCCGTGAGGATTTGGGCTTCATCCCTGGCCCCACTCAGTGGTTTAAAGGATCCAGTGTTTCGTGAGCTGTAGTGTAGGTCGTAGATGCGGCTCAGATCTGGCGTTGCTGTGGCTGTGGTATAGGCCACCAGGTGAAGCTACGTTTCAGCTTCTAGTCTGGGAACTTCCATATGCTGCAGGTGCAGCCCTAAAAAGACAAAAAAAAAAAAAAAAAAAATGAAGATAGCTCTTAACCATATGAACAAATGCTCCACCAGGCTCATGATAAGAGAATGCAAACACAAACCCATTGAGGATTATCTCTTTGCTTGTTTGGGTCAGAAACAGAATCTGAATTAGCTTGGGGGAAGACAGGGAGGTATTGATTTGGACAGTTCTGTTACTAGTTCACATATAGAAATATCCTTAGATATACCCATAGTAAGAGAAATGCACCAAGTTAACCACCTCTCACTCCCAGATGGACAAACATCCAAGGCATTCTGCAACAGGTGCTGTGGGGAAATCCACTTTCTCATAAATTGCTGGTGGGGAAGCAAAATGGTGCAATACCAGTGGAGGAGAATTTGGCTAAATCTAGGAAAATTATATACACATTTGCCTTTTAACTCAGCAATTCCACTTCCAGAATCTGTCTCAAAGATACAGTAGCAAAATGTGAATAGATATAAGTCAAATCTATTACTGCCGTATTTAATGGAAAAAGACTAGAAACAACCCAAATGCTCATCAGTGGGACCTAGTTGCAACAATTTGGTAAATCTACGTAATGTACATGGTAGAATGCTATACAGCTGTGAAAAGGAATGGGACTATTTTTATATTTGGCTACGGAGTGATCTCTTGGGTCTTGTTTTATAGCGATAAAAGAGGAAAAAATGCAAAGTTTGCTATCATTTGTCAAAGAAAGGGAGGGAAAATAATGCACATATGTATTTACATATATATATATATTGTGCATTTACATGCAGGTATATTGTAATTTTTTAAAGGAGAAAACAGATAAATGATAAAGGTGAAATAACAGTAACCTGTATGGGAAGGAAGGGGAGAGGGAATGTGGTGGAGGAGACAGGGTTAGAAGCTAGATTTCTTTGTAGATCCATAGTTTTAAGTTTTGAACCATATGAGATGTTTTATAAGTATAAAACAAAATTACATTTAATGATAAAGGCAATCCTTAGGAATCAAAAGTAGAAGGAAACAAATGAACCTCACTCGGTACCCAGTTGGCTGAACAGAGGAGCTATTCCAATGACCAAAGCATAGGAATCTCTATTGGCCTCCTGGGATGCACCCTTAAGATGAAAAGAACTAGGGAAAAATATTTAAGTTGTTCCTAGTAAATATTGTGATTCTGAAGCTGGTGTGAATCGTAGCATGGAATAGGGCAAGTGAGTAATTGCATTACTGGCAAGACCCAAGATAGAAGGTTCCTAGTCGGATTCGTTTCCACTGCGCCACGATGGGAACTACAAGATATTTGGTGTGGAAGGAAGAAGATACAGATATAAGACCGAGAAGTTCTGGATCTGCATTGACATTATTATTAGTCTGCACTCATCATGCCTGTTATCTTTCAAACACATTTATACGTTTTCTAGCTCGGGTCCCTAAACAGCCTTGTAAACAATAAGCAGTTTGGTGCAAGGAGCACCTCTGAGCCTGTAGATTAGGATCTTAAAATATGTTGGAAATACTTACCAAATGAAACTGGGAAAGAAATGACTGATTCCTTATCTGGGGCAGGAAATGGATGAGATGAGTCTGGGAACATCTTGTCCTGCCAGATGGCGAGCAAGTTCTCAGAGACTACTGAGATTGTGTCAAGAGGGCACAGGAGTCAGCCTGATTAGATTCTCACCAGCAACTTAAGCATCAATAAGATAAAGCGATGGTTTAAATCCATCAAAAATCAAGTGTGTATTTTTGCCTGTCTTACGCAAATGTAGCTCAGGGTAAGTCCACAGTAGATGAGAAGTTCCCTGTGGAGTTCCTCGGTGGCTCGGTGGCTTAAGGATCTGGAGTTGTTGTTGCTGTGGCTTTGGTGCAGTTTTCGATTCCTGACTCTGAAGGAATGGCTAAAAAAACAAAAAAAACAAACTCAAAACAAAAAACTGGCTTTGGAGTTCCCTGGTGGTTCAGCAGATTAAGGATCAGGTGTTTTCACTGCTGTTGTGGGTTCGATCCCTGACCCCAGAACTTCTGCATGCTGTGGGTGTGGCCAAAAGGAAAAAAGAAGTAGTTCTTCTTAATGGAAATATTCCATGAATAAATGAAGAGGAATACCATCGTTTTTCACTTTTGTTAATGAAAAGGTGAGTCTAGTAGGCACTGAGCACAAAAGGCTGCTAATACCGTAAAGAGAGAGACAGGCATTACCTACCCCCTGGTGGAAGTACACCCCTGCCTTCGGGGAGTCTTGCCAAACCCAACCTATCAAGCCTCTGGATCTAACTAACAGGACCTACAGGTAGGAGAGAAACCGTTAAATGACACTATGTGAAATTCACTAAGAACATCCAGCCTGGAGAGAATCCAGACTGAACAAGTAACACGGCTGCATCTGCATGTTTTCAGACAAAGGCAAGAGCACGTGCAAAGGCCCTGAGCTGAGAAAGAGCTTGGCGTTTGGGAGGCAGTCTCAAGAAGACCAGGGAGGAGTTCCCGTTGTGACTCAGTAGAAACAAATCCGACTAGTATCCATGAGGATGCAGGTTGAATACCTGGCCTTGCTCAGTGGGTTAAGGATCCCGTGTTGCTGTGGCTATGGTGTAAGACAGCAGTTACGAGCACTGATTCGACCCCTAGCCTGGGAACCTCCATATGCTGTGGGTGCGATACTAAAAAGACAAAAACAAAAAACAAAAAACAAAAAAACCCAATAGCGTTATTTCAAAATCACTACCTGCTCTTGATGCCTCTAATTTCACCCTAAAACCACTGTTTACTCAGTTTCAGATTTGACCCCTCTATGGTATTATTCCTCATACAGACTCCTCTCTGATGGGTGATACTGTAAGTTATCAGCCAGTTCGTGCTAATATAAAAAACCAAGAGCTGTGTCCTGAAAAGATATTTTATAAGCGGAAGGCACAAAGTGAGTGGACTCAAGAGTACAAGAAGGAATCTCCAGGGAAGAAACAAATCAAAAAGGAGAAACTGGAGTTCCCGTTGTGGCTCAGCAGATTAAGAACCCATCTAAGTACCCATGAGGATGCAGGTTCAATTCCTGGCCTCACTCAGGGGATTAAGGATCTGGCATTGCCGTGAGCTGTTGTATAGGTCACAGATGCAGCCTGGATCTGGTATTGCTGTGGCTGTGGTGTAGACCGGCATCTGCAGCTCTAATTCGACCCCTAGTCTGGGAACCTCCACGTGATACAGGTGCAGCTCTAAAAAAAAGAAGAAAAAAAAGAAACAGAAAATGCAGAATTGCCTATTTTACAATCTGGAGTGAGGCTCTGCTTCTTGGACAGGCTAACATGCTCCTGCTAAGATTTGTCAGAGCAAGGCTCTTTCTCTTGAAATAACACGTGTATCCGTTATAGCTCTTTCCTAAACAGAAAGTGTGAAGTAATAATTTAGATGAACAGAGGGATGGTTATGAGTCGTTCCTATTGCCCTGTTGCTCTTTGATCAGCCCTGGATCTGAGCGCTGGACTTAATGCCTTCGAAATGTAGGGAGTATCACTACCATGATTTAACGTTTTCTTGACTAGGAAACAGTGGTGTGCAGGGGGCACCTTGAATAGCGGCATGAACAGATAATAGTTGCTTCTTAATTTTGTGTTCAGCGACTTTATGTTGGTTGCTTGAAATCAGCCATGATGAGAATATTTACACCATAGGAATCAGCAAATGCAACACATCGAGCTTTTCAGAGGGCCCATCATTAAACATTTACCAGCACGCTGCTGCTATGACCCTTAAAAAAAATAAATTTTAGGCTATACCAAGGTATATGAAAAATTAGCCATGTTTTTGTTTTGCCTCTTGAGCGGATATCAATGATATTTCAATTTGTATTCATCTTTGTGTATACTTTACATTTCAGCTCTATTTATGTATCTGTAGACCTCATTTACTTTCTCAGAAACTTTGCCTGGCATTCCATGGTTGACCAGATAGACAGGAGAGGCCCCTCAGGGCACTGCATCATCCGGCTCTTTTTGCCTTTTCTAGCCCTGGTTCCCATCAACTTTAACCTTCAGTGTGCCTCACCCCCCAGTACCCTATTCTTTCTTTGCTCTGGATATTTCTAGTCTGTGGACCCTGACTGCGGGATGTCTCCTCACCCCGTCTCTGTCTGACAAAGTCTGACCCGTGTTTCAAGGTCAGAGCGAAAGCCGTGTCCTGCTCTTTGAGGCGCCTCTGCCCCAGCTCCTTTCAGCATCCATTGCTCTTTCTCCAGGGTTCCCATTGGGTACCACCTGTGCCTTCCCACCACTGCCTTGCGGTACGGATGTTTGCCCCACCTCTTAATCTCCTCCCTTGGATGTTAAGCCTCTTGAGGTTAGTGAATTTTGCTCATCTGTCATTTTGTCCTTGAGGGCAGCTGGTCCAGAGCTTTGTACGTGGCCGTCACTCAGTAAGTGTTAGTTGGATTCTCTGCATGTATGATTTCATATTTCCCACAGTGCCCTGGTCAACACAGTAGGTCACAGACACACACACACAGAGTTTCATTAGTCTGAATAGTTCTATTTGTGGACCAATTTCATTGAACATGGGAAATGCCTTGTTGAAGGGGAGTATTAGATTCAAATGAGGATCAACCACAAAACTTTCGCCTTCAACCTAAAATATCACCTCTCTTTATTTGCATGTAAAATTGGACCACATTGTCCAGTTATGGATTAGAAAGGCGCCAGTCGGTTACAAATCATGACCTCTGACGGCCACTGAAGGCGCACTTGTACTCCTACTGGGCATAGATCCTGCGAGAATGTTAGTAAGTGCTACTGGTACTTTCATAACTGATGATAAAATTAACGCCAATAGGATTTTTTTCCTGTGCTCACTTCAACTGTAAAAGAAAGCTGTTCGTGTCTGGTTTGTTCACTCATCAGACAGTTACTGCCTTCTTATGCCACATACTCTGTTAAAGTCTCGAGATGTACAGGTGAATGAATCATCCATGACCCTGTCCTTCAGGGCTTCACAGTCAGGAAAAGAAGCTGAAGAAACCATCGGACATGTTCAAAGTCTCGGGTGAAATCGAGCCCCGAGGCTCTGACAGTGACCCACATCAGTGGGTTTGCCCATTAGACTCTGCCATCTGTTCCCACAGGAGACGTTTGCTGTATCTCCTTTCCGCTGGCCGCTTTCGGTTTGAATGACCTTGGCAAGAGCCTGAAATCCTGAGCTTGGAAGGGTGTTTGAGTTACTGGCCTGCACTTAGGCACTTCAAATAGAAATTCACAGACCTGTAATTATCTCCTCTTACCAGGCTGCCTAAATGACTGACGACCGACTCTTTAGTCACTCCAAGAACGGATTTCTACTTAGCCTGTGCCCGCCTGCCCAGGATCCATTAGGATGCCCGGAACACATGTGACGGCTCCAGGCGGGCACAGGGCAGTTCACCAAAGCCATTTGCAAAATGCCTCAACTTCCTGCTCCTTTCGGAGGCAGTACGTTGTCACACCTTAACCTCAGCAGGCTGGTCTGCAGAATAATTCCCCCACCCCCACCCCCAACCGAGCCTCTGGTGTCAGATTCCTGCTTCCCCCACCCAGCTTTTTGCAAACATAAGCAGTGAGCTGAAACAACAGCTATGACTCAGTTCCTAGCGAGTGCTGCCTGAATTGATTTAGTCTGAGTTCAGATTTAGCACATAATCATGTTCAATTTGCTCCACTGCACTGCCTAGAGATAAAAGGCTGGGGTGGGGGGTGGAAATAGCTCCAGCTTGTGTCAGTCTTGGTGATGATGTCATTGCCATCAGCGAGCCGGCCGCTCTTACTCTGCCGCGCTGCCTGAGACGCGGCGGCGGGCTGCTTGCGTGCAGCAGGGGGGGCTCAGGTGCTCAGCTCGGCCATCCCCAGGGCAGGGCAGTGCCCGGCCGGCCCAGCCACATCCACCTGGAGGCTCTCCCCGGCCGGCACGACTCGGAGGCTGCCCGGCTCTCTCTGGTCAATTCAGGAGGGGGAATGCCAGCCCCTAGCATGGACTGTGATGCTTCTACTCTGGTTGCCTGCGTGGTGGATGTGGAGGTCTTTACCAGCCAGGAGGTTAAGGTATGCACCTGCCGTCTTCTCTTTCATTGTTGCTGATGCTGAAGCTGCTTGACAGAGCCTTTTTAGCTTGAGGGAGCAAGACTTGGGTTCGTAGTTTTCAGCTCACGATCTACGCTAGAAATGCATGCGGTGAGTGCCCGGCTCTGTTAATTAAAATAAGTTGGAAGAGGGACTGGCATATAAATTGCGAATGCGGTCAGGCTCTCCATCGTCTGTTTGTTCTTGCCTTTTCTGTTAGGATATCTCCAGTCATCCCTTTCACAGTAGACATGTTTTCACAGTCGCTTAGCTGTGTCAGTAAGAATTTGCCAGTCCTTAAGGTGGAGAGGGTTTTTTCCATCAATGATTAAACGAAGACGGCACATGTAATAAACATCGAGCCCAGGCCACCCTGATCTTGGGACATTAACCCCTTCCTGGAATGTTGCTTACACAGGCCGTGATGTGCCCTTTAAATTGAACAAAAGCTGTTCTCCGGATGGCAGTTTCAACCTCCCCCCCCAACTCCCGCTCTCTAGAAATCAAAGTTGGAGAGTGGCTGTCTAAATTTTCTTTGTCAGGCCAAAGAAGCAAGTCATTTTCCCTGAGCAGTTGTCCGTTAAAGAAAGTTCAGGCATAAATATATTTTGCGTCTCGAGACGTGGTGTTCCAGGGCGCTGGTCCTCACTGACGGTCCGCAGCAGTGATTGTCACGGGGAATCGTCGCCTGCTGACATACATCCTCTTTTCTTTTCCCTTTTGGCTTTATGTTATGGGAAATAGCCTCCTGAAATAGGAGTCTTGATTCTTTCTCTCATATTGAAAATAAGAACTAGCAGAAGCTTCTTATTTAAACAGTTCACACACACACACAGCAAAAAGGACTGTTGCTCATTGTGACGGGAGGAAGGAGGGGGATTACAGCGCGGGCTGATTTTCCACCCTGCCCTTAGTCTTCACTTCAAAGAAGGCCCTGAATTCTTCATTTTGGGGTGTGCAGGTGACACCCTGGTACCGCCCAGGGGGACATTTATAGGTTCACCAGAATAACACATGGCTCTGTCATTGAAGACTGGGGCTTTGAAGACTCTTTTGAAATGGATTCAGGAATCCGGTTTGTTCTTCCCGCATTATTTTAAATGTGGGGGCCCGGTGTTTATCAATTCTGAACGCCGCGCTGTGAAGTGTCGACCACCTGTCATATTGAGGTTCAGAAAATTAGAATGTAATGGCTTGGTGCTGCCTGTGGTCGTGTCCACAATGAAAACATGCGTGTTGGGACTCACCGTCCTGCTGCTCAGACCTGCTGTCTACACCCCAGAAGGGCGCAGTCCTCAGAGCCCCTCCTTTAAAGCTGGTTGAAAGTCCGATGTGGGTAACTGAGTAGAGGGACATCGCTGCTCAGCACCTGCTAGGATGGAATTATGTGTTCATAGAGTAAAACTTGACAGTCCCCTTCTGTTCCTGACAGTCCCCAGGTAATCCCCATGCTTGCCTTCTTGAACATCATAAAATAATCTAGCCCTTTTTTTTTTTTTTGGTCCAAGAAATGATAGTGAGAAGATATTTATTAGGGCTCTGCAGTATGCTGGGCATTGCGCTTGTACAGAAAGGAGTTTAAGATACGCTTTTATGGCGTCGTTATCTATGTAGAGATATAAAAATAACCACTTGCCCAGTATTTCTCCTTTTTTAAAATCATTGCTCTTTATCTTTTTAAATTTATGCTTTATTGAAATATAGTTGACTCACAGTGTTTCCGGTGTACAGCGAAGTGACTCAGTTATACATATACATATGTAAATGTTCTTTTTCAGATTCTTTCCCATTAAAGGTTATTACAGGGTAATGAACATAGTTCCCTGTGCTATGCAGTAGCTCCTCGCTGTTTATCTATTTTATATATAGTGTGTATCTGTTAATCCAAAATTCCTCATTTATCCCTCTGCCCCTTTCCCTGTTAGCAACCTTAAGTTTGTCTTCTATGTCTGTGAGTCTGTTTCTGTTTTGTAAAGAAGGTCATTTGTGTCATTTTTTTTTTTAAGATTCCACATATAAGTGATGTGTTATTTGTCTTTCTCTATCTGACTTACTGCACTTAGTATGATAAGCTCTAGGTCCATCCGTGCTGCTGCAGATATGCCCGATATTTCTTAAAGGCAGAGGATATTGTGTGGCATTGAGGCGGACACAAAATTCTTACCGCTGGTTGGACTTGAGTAGTTGAGATGGCTTCCTGGACAGAGTGGTGCTTGAACTTGGAAGATGGGTAGCTTTGCATGCAGAACGAGGGAGGGTGGGGACGTAAAGGCATTACATTTTGCAGTCCAGTGATTCAATGTATTTGACTGCAGTAGGATCTTTGTGAGAGACTGGAGGGGAAATGGGAGAAGGAGGGAGAGGGGCCAGATCGTGAAGCAGCTTACACTGTTCAACAGAAATGTGTGGGGTTCTCTGCGAAAACTGCCACCAGAAAGATGCCTTCCTCCTAAACAGCTTGGAATCACAATGGGTTGTTTCTTTGGAACAAGTTACCTGATCTTTCTGCACTTTAGTGTTCTCATCTGTATCATGGGGAGTAGTTCCTACAGCACTGGCTTGGTAGGAGAATTAAAGAAAATAGTACATGTAAATTAATTAGCACGGTGCCTGACACGTATTTCGTATTCAGTAAATGTTAGCTGTCGCCATCATTGTCATGGTCATCTTTTTAGAATTCTCCAAAGGTGACACAGGTTTGTTTTGCTGGTTTATTGGAATGTCCTATCTCCAGCTGACTTTACAATGACAGTCCAGGACACAGAGGGTGTTTTCCCTCCCATCCCCCTCAAACACACACACACACACACACACACACACACACACACACATACATACCACTCCCCACCCCCCACCCCCAACACACAGCCTAGCAACTTGGAAAACATGGCCCTTCCTTTCAGACACTTAATTCTTCAAAGTAAAGCAGTTATACTGTAATCAAGCAAACATAAGACAGGCCAGTGACGTTTGTTGAGAAAACCTACGCTCCTTGTTTGAAAGTGAGCACGGCTTGTTGTCACCAGGAGAGGTTCCAAGGTAAAATTCTGGCACCAAAATTTCCCCAAAGGGCAAACTTCATTATTACCTATCTTAAATCCATGAAGGAGCCAGGGATTCCTTTCTTCCAAGTCTTTAGTATTTCCTGTCAGAGAAGAGGGAGGCCCCTGGGAGACCAGCTCTCGGCCCTGCCTCCATCCAGCTTGCTCGATCTCAGGCTTTCTGGCTTTTTAGCCACTGACCCTTCCTTTCCACCTGTGGCCCCTGTGGGAAAGCAGCCACATCAGGGTTATGCAACCAGCAGGTACTTTTTGCAAGTGTGGTGGTTTATTGGGAGGGAGTGGAGTCAAATGCAAATCCAGTGACTTATGGCAATTAAGAAAGCCTTGTCCCTGGGAGCTCAGCTGGTTGCACTGGGAGCCATTCAGGCTCCAATTTCCTAAATTTTGTCAAAACTGCTAGAGCAGTAACACCAAAAAGAGGAGGAAATCAGGCAAACGCACTTTCCATATTTGTCTTTCTCCAGAAATTCCATTGGTAGTGTTTGAACGTAGCTGTCTGTTTAATAGCAAAGGGATGCTCAGAATGATAAATAAATTCAAAGCCCTCAGTGGAAGGAAAGTGACACGGTGAACTCTAGCATTTGTGTGTGTGTGTGTGTGTGTGTGTGCACCCGTGTGCGTTCTCTCTCGTGTGTGCGTGCCTGTGCACACATAGGAGGCAGGTTGACTTTCTCCAGTTTTCTTCTCATGTTCTGAAAATAGTCTCCTCCAGCCCTCGAGAAGGAACCAAACTCTTGGGGGAAATGAAAGAGTTCCAAAGATGAGTAATGAATTTAGATTTCACTTTAGTCCAGTGCTTCTTAAACCTGATTACACACTTGTATCCCCTGGAGAGCTTTTAACATATTGATGGTGATGCCCAGGCCCCATGCCCAGAATGTCTGGCTTGAAGGGAGGTGGGTGTAGATTATCCTATAAAGTCAAGGTCGCGTGTCTTTTAGGCACAGGTAGGTACCAGTGAAGTCAGTCTGGGATTATCCAGAGTCACCTCCAGTTACACACCTCGATTCACTGCCCCCAGTGAAGTCTTGATGGGTATTCACAAGCAGTGTCTCAAAGCTGTCAGAAATACTGAGCCTTGGAGTTCCCATCATGGCTCATGGGTAACGAATCCGACTAGTATCCAGGAGGATGTGAGTTCCATCCCTGGCCTTGCTCAATGGGTTAAGGATCCGGCGTTTTTTCAGTGCCATTGTTCCAGTATCATTCAGGGTCTGAAGTGAGTGAAAGGGCCATGTGTAGAACCGAGGGAAAAGCATTTCTGTAGAGGGAACAGGAGATACAAGGAGAGGCCATTCTATCTGATGTGTTCTTAGCCTGGCCTCCACTTAACTTGTTTGAGTCATTCATTCCTTCAAGGAACTACTGAGGCTCTCAAGATCTTATGCCATCATTTTTAGTTTTTTAAGGCTGTTCCTTTTTTAGAAATGGTGCTTCAGTTAATTCCCTCGTGTTGTCTTAAGCCTAGTGGTTCTCTTGGAGGAGGGGGAAATATAAGCAGAAATTTGAACTCAGCATAATCACGCTTCTTACACTTGAAATCTTTTTTTTTTTTTTTTTGGCCTTTTGTCATTTTAGGGCCACACCCGCGGCATGTGGAGGTTCCCAGGCTAGGGGTCTAATCGGAGCTGTAGCCACTGGCCTACGCCACAGCCATAGCAACACCAGATCCTTAACCCACTGAGCAAGGCCAGGGATCGAACCTGCAACCTCATGATTCCTAGTCGGATTCGTTAACCACTGAGCCACGATGGGATTTCCACACTTGAAATCTTAAGATTGCTGTAGGACTCTTCTTTCCCCTTCTGGAAATCCAGGGCCTTTCCAAGGTGACTCATAAGTCCTACTTTCTCTCCTCTGCTTTTGAGAATTAACCAGTATTCTCCCAACCCAGGCATCCTTGAGCAAGTCTCCTAACGTTTCTGGCACGTGGTCATTATGTCGAGAAAAAGACTCGACACTTTGTGTATTTTGTTTTCCTTTTTCACGCAAAAGTATGAGGTGACTGACTCATAGTCTGTGTCACACTGTT
This sequence comes from Catagonus wagneri, assembly GCA_004024745.2. Lineage (NCBI taxonomy): Eukaryota > Metazoa > Chordata > Mammalia > Artiodactyla > Tayassuidae > Catagonus > Catagonus wagneri. Next base: position 17,065,654 of record PVHT021183523.1, read on the forward strand.
GTGTGAGTTATAAAAAACAAAACAAAACTAAAAACACAAAACCTCAGCACATCTCGGCCACTTGGTACAATGGAATGGTTTTGTCGTTTGAACCACTGGAAATTTCCCATGACTTGCTTTGCTTGGCTGTAGCCATAGGAGAAGGATGGAGCAGAGCTGGGGTGATACATTTTGGGCTCTGCTTTGGGGAGGCACAAGTGACAGGTCAATATGGAGATGCTGGGTACCAGGATCAACTGGGAAGAGGGAATTGTGGGTATTGTTAGGAGAACTCATCAAGCTTCACGCATAAGTCTTTTTCTTTTTATTCCTTTTTAAAAAATTAAATCATAGTTTATAATATATTTATGCGTTTATAATATATTTATGCATTTATAATACTGTGTCAATTTCTGCAGTACCTTCCTTTCCATCATGGTCTATCTCAGGAGATTGGATATAGTTCCCTGTGATATACAGTAGAGCCTCATTTCGTATCCATTTTAAATGTAATGGTTTACATTGACTAATGCCAGACTCGCATTCCATCCCACTCCCTCTCCCCTCCCCCTTGGCAAATGTAAGTCTGTTCTCTACCTCTGTGAGTCTGTTTCTGTTTCATAGATAAGTTCATTTGTGCCATATTTTAGATTCCACATATAAGTGATTTTATATGGTATCTGTCTTTCTCTTTCTGACTTACTTAGTATGATAATCTTTGGTTGCATTGCTGTTGCTGCGAATGGCATTATTTAGATCTTTTTTGTGGCTGAGTAGTATTCCATCATATATATGTACCACATCTTCTTAATCCATTCATTTGCTGATAAACATTGAGGTTGCTTGCATGTATCTTTTTGAATTATGGTTTTGTATGGATATATTCCCAGGAGTGCTGTTGCTGGATCATATGGTAGTTCTACTTTTCAGTTTTCTGAGGAACCTCCATACTGTTTTCCACAGTGGTTGTACCAACTTACATCCAACCCACAGTGTAGGAAGGTTCCCTTTTCTGCACATACCCTCCAGCATTTGTTATCTGTAGACTTATTAATGATGGGCATTCTGACCAGTGTAAGCTGATTCCTCCTTACAGTTTTTGTTTTTTCATGCCTACTCCTTATGCTTTTTGAAAATGCCATGCTGGGCAGAGGATCTGGCTGCAATTCTGACGTTTTTGGTTCTGTAGAACTCAAAAGCTCCTTCAGAGTCTTCAAAAACCATTGTGTTCACTCAGTCATGTAGAAGAATTTGAGTTGTGACTGATTTCATTTTCAAACATTGAAACCTTCTGGAGCTATTCATGGTAACTTTTAGGAATCAAAATGTTAATAGAAACTCTCATTCTCTGTTCAGTGACTGGAATTTTAAATATTTGTCCCGGATCTCTGGACCACCCTTTAGTTTCTGAAAACCAAAAGGGACCGTGAGGGGAGAATGGAGGGCGGGGGATGAGAGAGTCTGCCCATAGCAAGTTCTAATCCTCTCACACAAAAATGTGCTCTTTCTCTGATAATACATGGACTAAAATGGAGGCCATTTTGAAAATAAGTGAATTAATGTAAAACTCAATGTTAGACATTAACCTAAAAAATAGTTTAAGCAACTTAACATTCTTTTTTGTTTTTTTTGTAAGGGTTTTTTTTTTTTTTTGCAGATTCTTTATTTTTTATTTTATTTTTTATAATGATTTTTATTTTTTTCTATTATACTTGATTTAGAAACTTAACATTCTTAAATGTGGACCATTGGATATTGTCTCACCTGTGAAGAAGGTAGCAAACACCTCTCACAGAATGGGAAGAAGGGATTTCATTCAAGTGACAGATGCCCCTTGAGAAGGTTAACTGGCACATTTCTCAGCCACCTGTCACATGAGGGGAAGACGAGGTACAGTATTCAGCCAATGACATTGTTAAACAGGAAAGTCAACTTGCTTCTGTTTAGAGTCTTTTAACTGCTGGAAAATAATTGAAACACTGACACTTGCTACCTCTAACATGAATGTCATGTTTATTAAAAACAATAACAACAAAATAGTCAATTCATTAACATTGTTCTCCTAAAGAAGCAGATTTTAATGTAAACTTCAGGATATCATTTGCATCCTTAGTGATTCTGAGTACAACTATCCATAATTTATAATAGCCTGTTTTAGTACCTTCTGATGAAGCTTAAACCTGACAAATAGGAAAGAAAAGGATGCCCAAAACATCTCTCATCACTGGCTATGTTTAGGTTGTAAGCTGAAATGGCATCACAGCTTTGTGGTGAATAACCCAGCTTTCTGGGGAGATCATAAACCCTCCAGCCAACGTGTGGGCTAGAATTCCTTTAAGGGACGATTTCTTCAAGGGGCGATTTCTTCATGTGAGGGAAAGGTATCCCTTCTAAGCTCTAAATCTAAGCTGATTTCAAAATACAAGCAAAAAAAAAAAAAAATTCAAAGAGGACTTGAAGCAGGTAAAAAAAAAAAAAAATTACGTCCACTTCACTCTATATAGAATGGAGAATTTATCTTAAACATACTTGAGAATTAAAATATACACCACGTTAGACCTTCCCTAGAAAATATAGAATGGAGAATTTATCTTAAAACTACTTGAGAATAAAATATACACCACGTTAGACCTTCCCTAGAAAATGTCCCTGTATGTACCTTTGTATTGTTTTGGATGTATGTTTTGGAGAGGGAAGAGACACATGCACACCACACACACACACACACACACACACACACACACACACAAATGTATTGCATGCATATAATATATATGTAAATAATAAATACATACATATGAATATAATATATTTTTAAATTTTTATATAAAATTTTATATTGTATTCATAAATGTTTATCTATAAATATTTTATAATATGTAATATATTAATAGATAAATATTATATAAATATATACATATATTCCATGACCATGGAAGATTTTTCATTTTCTGTTCTGCTGTGGCCTATCTAACCAGCTGTTGCAAACTATGAGCTGCTAACTACATCAGGGCATTGAGAGCCTAGAGAAAGATCCTGGCAAAAAGTTGAACAGAAGCCTTAACAATTGCTAAACAATTCCTTCAGGGCGGGGGGGGGGAGCAAAGAAATTTATGGCCTTTTCTTTTTATTGTTATACACCAAAGAAATGTTTACATCTTTACCGTCTAGTAACACATTATTCTCCTGAATCTAATATGCTCTGAATTTTTTTTTAAGGCTTTTAAAAAGATCTTGTCCCTTGAGCTCCAGAAAGATAACTTTTATAACACATTTACTCTTCTGTTACGTTGGACTGCAAGCCAGCTTTCATCCTCCCAAATAACATCTTCAGTAATATTCTACTTTTCCCAACAATGGGATAGTTTGCTGCTTAGCTGTAAGATTTTTTTTTTTAGCTATAAGAATTTTTTCCCCCAGTCTCTGGTGGTTCTAAAGGAATATGTGAACAGTCTTTGTTTTCTGCCCCAAAGATTTGATTGGGGGGGCATTTATTAAACTATACCTGTGATGACAGATGTAAACCCCCCACGGTCATCTTCATGGATCAATATTGTGTTATCAAGATGGGCAATTAAAAAAATTCTAACAGCTCTTCCTGTTCACTAAATATTTCTAAGTGTTTCTAAGTTCATGACACACACCAGGTTACTCCCGAGGCATCTATTTTTCTACACTGTTTTAAACGGGTTTCTTTCTTTTTTCCTTTTTTTTTGTTGTTGTTTTTTGCCTTTTTTAGGGCTGAACCGTTGGCATATGGAGGTTCCCAGGCTAAGGGTCAAATCAGAGCTGTAGCCACCGGCCTACACCACAGCCACAGCAAAGCGGGATCCGAGCCGCGTCTGCGACCTACACCACAGCCACGGCAACGCCCGATCCTTAACCAGCTGAGCGAGGCCAGGGATCAAACCTGCATCCTCATGGATGCTAGTCAGATTCGTTTCCGCTGAGATACAACGGAAACTCCTTAAATGGGCTTCTGATTGAGCAGTTAAATTTTTGCATAAGATCACACAGCTATTAATTGCAGAACTGGGAAACAGGCTGTGCTTTGCTTCACTCTTCCCACTGCTCAAATATCCCTAAGGATTAACAAGCCAGTAACCAACTGTTGGGCAAAAAAAAAAGATCTTAGAGGCTAAGACGTTGAACTCATATATAACATTTCCTTGTGTTCAAAACACTTGGCCTTCCTTTTCTTTCTTATCAGAGTTGGGAGTACTCCTTTTACACACATCGGTAGTGGACATCATTTTCCTTTTCTCAATGAATCGAACATGGTGGCACTTTTAGGCCTAGCGTCTATTTGGGGTTTCATTTTAAAGTTTGTTTCAGAATCTAATAGTGCCATCTCGTTGGGGAGAAGAAATGCTGGAAAACTCAGGGACTCACCAGTAGACAGATAATAACCGGTGTGACAGCTCCTCCAACCTCTTTCTGGATGTCAGCAAACATTTTCCACGACTGGGTGATGGGTGATATCTGAAGAATTGTGGCGCAGCAGTGGTGAACGTTTTCATTGCAGTAATGATACTTAACTTTTGGACAGTGCTTTCCAAGTTATACAAAACTCAGCTTTCTCACAGACGCTCCTCAAGGTTAAACAAGATCGCAGTTCATCAGGGGAAGCTTGAATCGGGCTTCTTTTCACAGCATCACCCAAGATCTCTTGAGGTATTATTATAGCCTGCATCAATAGTACATCTAATAGAATTGATTTCATCTTCTGTGACTTCACTGTGCCTTGAGGTATTGACTAAGAAAACCATCTCAGGCCAGCTTTCCTGGAACAGGATCCCTAAGCAAAGAGCAAATTTAATAATAGCAACAATATATCGAGCACTTACTATTTGTCAGGCAGTGAGCAAAGTGCTTTTATTCATTCATTCATCCATTCATTCATTCATCAAATATGTATTGCGTGCCTTCCGTAGTCAAGGCCTCATGCAAGGCTCTGGAGATTCAGAGGTGAGCAGTCCTGCTGGAGGCAAAAGCTTGTGCTCTGTCGTTACACAGTCTGGTCTCCACTCAGTGCCATCTTTGTCCCGAAAGGACAACGCTGTCTCAGGCTCTCCAGGGGCCTCCTCTGCTGACTTGGAAGAGTCGTCAGAAGGAAGCAAGCCATCGGATGTCTCTGAGTCAGACATCCTGGCTAGAAATTCTCTATTTGGCCAGTTGGCCTTTTGCTGTGTGACCTCGAGCAAGGAGCCTTTCCCTCTGTGCCTCAGTTTCCTCAACTACAAAAAGAAGAAACTAATAGTGCTACATCCTAGGTTGGCAGTGGAGATTAAATCCATTTGCCCGTGTCAGAAACTTAACCCAGTGACCAGCAGGTGGGACATGCACAGGTGACACTGACCTTCATCGCCATCGTCATCATCGGCGGCGGTTAACTCCTTACATAGTGCTTTGAGTGTACTTCCCAGGAGTTTTCCCAGTTAGGGTTTTCTTCATGCTAACTGCCCCTATTATATCAGATTCCCTTTTTTTTTTTTTTGGTCTTTTTAGGGCCACACCCGCAGCACATGGAGGTTCCCAGGCTAATCAAATCGGAGCTATAGCCACGAGCCTACACCACAGCCACAGCCACACGGGATCCAAGCCTTGTCTGCAACCTACACCACAGCTCACGGCAACGCCGGATCCTTAACCCACTGAGGGAGGCCAGGAATCGAACCTGCGTCCTCAGGGATGCCAGTCAAATTCGTTTCCGCTGAGCCACGACAGGAAATCCTATATCAGACTCTTCCCCGTGGTTTTCAACTCATCTTTGCACAGAGGAAGCAATGCCTTACCTCGGCGACACGCTGAGGTCGCAGAACTAGAGAAGGAAGTGACTGGTTCAGCAGGGGAGCCAGGAAGCACAGCCGCACGCAGTGGTGTGGGCTTCCAATCCAAGGCCGGTTTAATGAGCATTCAGAGAGTGACGCGTATGGCAGAATACAGAGATTTAGGCACGGTGTCCATTCAGGAAAAGAGAGTTTGAACTCAGAACCCACTTCGTCAAAACATATTTACATACATCTCTTTGAGCAGGAATTTTAAATGGACTTGCAGATGATTTCACCACAGTTACGCCAAACCATTACTGCAGTTCTTTCAATATTGACCTTCACTTCCATTTCTACTTTAAAACTGTGGAGATGAGTAGAACTTAGATTAATTACCCAAGCTGAGCTCAGTTTCTCTTTTGCTTAGTAGGCCTTTTGCCCCAGAAGCTCCGTATTCCACCCTGCACACCTACCTCTGACCATTTTTTAACTTGTCGCATAAAAAGCGTAAACAATTCTGTGATACTTAAAACAAAGCTAAAAGCTAAAAGCCCTGCTAGTCATTGCCTGGCTGAATAAGCAATAGATCTGAATTATTAATGAGCGATAGTAGATGACCTATTTTATATTCTTACCTTGTAAGGAAGTGCTGCAAACTTCATAGGGCTCGGCGAAATCATACTCTCTATTTAAATAACACTTAGCATACAGTTAACAAAAGTCGGCCTTTGTGTAAGCCTCAGAAAACTTGAACCCTCTTTCAGCAAATGTTTCTTCACGTCACTCCTCTGATGTAAGAGAGAAGTACTCCTGTCTCAGTGAGAATGTCAGGTTAGAAGCGTCCTCCACACCTTGTACCCGAACGATAGAGCGATTTCAAGTTTGCTCCTTGTTACTTTACCTTCTTTCGTTTTTTCAAATTTATGTTGTTGAAGTTGGGAGTTCCCTGGTGGCCCAGGGAGTAAGGATTCGGCATTGTCACTGCTGTGGCTTGGGTTTAATCCCTGGCCTGGGGACTTCTGCATGCTATGGACATGGTCAAAAAATTTTATTTTATTGAAGTACAGTTGACTTACCAGGTTGTGTTCATTTCTCCTGAACAGCAGAGAGATTCAGTTATATATATATATATATATATATATACACACACACACACACACATACACACATACACATATATATATATATATATATATATATATATATACACACACGTCTTTTTTCTTTTTTTTTCCTTTTAGGGCTGCACCTGCAGTATATGGAAGTTCCCAGGCTAGGGTTGAATTGAAATTACAGCCGCCGACCTACGCCACAGCTATAGCAACACAGGATCTGAGCCATGTCTGTGACCTATGCCACAGCTCACGGCAATGCCGGATCCCCGACCCACTAAGCAAGGCTAGGGATGGAACCTGAATCTTCATGGATCCTAGTCAGATTTGTGTCTGCTGTGACACAACGGGAACTCCCCCCTTTTTGTTTTTAATCACTTTTTCGTATTCTTTTCCATGATGGTTTATACAGGTTATTGAATACAGTTTCCTGTTCTATACGGTAGGATCTTGTTGTTTATCCATTCTATAAATATAATAGTTTGCATCTGCTAATCCCAAACTCCCCATCCATCCCTTCCCTCCCCCCGCACCCTTGGTAACCAAAAGTCTCACAAGTCTATGAGTCTGTTTCTGTTTCATAAATTCATAGGTAAATTCACTTGTGTCATATTCAAGATTCCACGTCTTGTTAGTTCACATTCTTATTCTGTAATTCTTGGAGGTGAAACCAAGAAACAACTTGATGCAATTGTACCGTGGAAAGCAGCTTGGTCTTTGGAGGTAAAAAGCCCTGAATTCATGCTACATCTTATTGATGACTTTCCTCATATGCTAAAAAAAAAAAAATGGTACGGGGAATGCCCATCATGGCTTAGTGGTTAACCAATCTGACTAACATCCATGAGGACGCAAGTTCAATCCCTGGTCTTGCTCAGTGGGTTAAGGATCTGGCATTGCTGTGGTGTAGGTTGCAGATTTGGCTTGGATCTGATGTTGCTGTGAGTGTGCGGGAGGCAGGAAGCTACAGCTCTGTTTCGACCCCAAGTGTGGGAACCTCCATGTTCCGTGGGTGCGGACCTAAAAAGCAAAAAAAAAAAATTGCAGAATTAGATAAAGAGCTATTGGGACATAGATGATGAACGCATTTTTGCTGATGCCTGTGCGTAGCCTGAGTGAGGTGTCTCATTCATTCATTCCACATTTAACAAACATGGCGGAGCCCTTGGTGGGTAGTGGGTGCTGCTTCAGTACTTGGGAGTTGAGGGGCGGAGGCCTGCCTTCTGCCCTCAAGGAGGTCATTGCGATGGAGGAATGAAGGTAATAAATAGATTTTTAGAAAATGCCATGGTTTGAGTAAGGCCAGTACACCATGAAAACCTCTAAGAGGGAGGTCTGGATTGAGGAGGAAATGTGTCCCCAAGGAGGTAATCCTTGAGTCACAGCTTTAAAGGTTACAAAAGTGTTTGACGAGGAAAGATGGAAATAGAAGAGTGTCTTCCTGGGAGAGGGAGGAGCCTGTGCCCAAGCGGAAATGCCAGGCAGGATGGTGACTCTTAGGAAGCAGAGCCCTGGGCGGGTGCTGGCTTGTAGAGGCCAGGCCCACGCTCTGAAGGAATTTAGATCCTATGCTCAAGTCCCACCAGATGGACCACAGGAAGCATGTTAAACAGGGGAGTGACCGTCCACCTGGTTTGACGGAAGGTCCTCTCCCGTTGTAGTGTGGCTGTGGCTGTACCAAGGCTGATGCTGCAAAGAGGCCAGCGTTGGGGGGGAGGGGCTGCCCCCGGCCCCGCCCCCGGCCCCGGCCCCGCCCCCAGCAGCCAGCTAGAATGAGAATCAGCTGCAGAGTGAGAGCATCCTTAAACTACGCTGATTATCTTTTGTTATTTCTATTTTTTGTCTTTTTTGTTAAACTCAATGAATGGTATTATATTTATAGTTGTACTACCATCATCACAACCCAGTTTTACAACATTTCCATCCCAGACCCCCGGTCCCCCTCCCTGGCAACCCGTCTCCTTGGGTCACCATCAGTTTTTCAAAGTCTGTGAGTCAGTTTCTGTTCTGCAGAGCAGTTCATTGCATCTATGTCTTGACTTTTTAAAGAAGAAAGTAGTCAAACCAGGGAAGCCGCAGCCTAAAGGATGTCATTAGGTGGTCATTCAATGAATTTGGGAGGAAAGGAGGATATTCTGCAATGCAGCCGATTCGACTCAGTCCAAGAGTGGAAAATCAGGAATCTAAACCCTCGTCCCTGCCCCGAGATATCGCTTGGTCTGTGGGTAAAGGAGGCAGACTTACAGTAACAGGCAAATGTCTTTTTATCCAATTAGGCTGCTCTGTTGCCTCATTAGAGTTCTAGCAACTTAGACATAGAAATTCAGGATGCTGAATGTTGGATCTAGACTATTCTGGGTTTTTAATGACTAAGAGCAAATATACAGGCAGAGAAAACAAAAAAATCAACCTCAGAGTTCCCATTGTGGTGCAGAAGAAATGAATCTGACTAGTATCCATGAGGATGCAGGTTCAATCCCTGGCTTCACTCAGTGGGTCAGGGATCTGGTGTTGCCATGAGCTGTGGTGTAGCCCCAAGCCTGGGAACTTCCATTTGCCATGGGTGTGGCCCTAAAAAAAAATAAACAACCTGAATATTACTACTAAAATATGTTCCTAGGGGCTAAAATTCCCCAAGTTTGGCATGCATATAGCCAAGAGAAAGAAAAGCTTGACGCCGTCTCCTTTTAGTTAACTGTTGCCATCGTGCCAGTGGTTTTGCCCCAGTACAAGTCTACATTTAATAGATGATGAATAGAATTTAGATGAGGAAATGCATTAATGGTACTTGAGTGTGTCGCTGGCCATATTTTCGGCAGCAGGATGGTGGGGGGCTTATCCACTTGTCAGATAAGTTGCAAGATTCATCTAGACAAAACCTGGGTACCTGAACATATCTGATGCAAGAAAGGCTGAGAGTATCACCTTGTTCCCGGTGGCCCTGTGCCCAGCTGCAAATCAGGATTCTAGTGTAAATAGAAGAAGAGGAAGGTGGATACAGAGGGACAAGTAGCCATTTCCAGTGCCAGTGACAAATGTACCTACCCTTTAAGGAAATGACTTGGGAATGTGAGTCACAGAATTCCCCTAGGTTGAATGACAGCCCGGGAGGAATTGATGAATCCTTGAAACACCTAGTCCTAGGAGACATTTGCCAGGTTCCTGAACCAGGTGAGCTTCAATCTGGGGTTTGAAAGGCATGACGGGTACTAGTAGGTCCTTTCCCTTCTAGGTCAGCTGGCCGGCAAGGTTAGAGCCCCAGCGGGTTGGCGGCCTCTCCCGTCCCAGCCCTCTGACTGGGCACCTTCTTGCTTGCTGACTGGGCATCCACGCGCTTCCTTGCTTTGTGTGCTGCTGCTGTCCACTTGGGTAGTGCTGTCTGTTTGCAGAGAGATCTTTGTTAACAGATGGCAAGGCCATCTCTGATCAGATCCAGCGTATCATTCAGATCCTTTGCAGTCACTGGCTAGGGCTAGTTTTCCGCTGGCTAAGCTAGAGAGTTCCTGCCCGCGAGGCTACTATGACGTTTTCAGCCGCCCTCTGCCCTTCACAGATGCAACAGAGCCCATGCTGCAGCCGTGGCTTCAGGGGGGCAGAAGGAGGGCTGAGCCAGGAGGTAAGCTTTAGGAGTAGGTTCACTTAATTTGGGCAAGAAATTTAATCTCTTAGGTCGACCACTGGAATGAAAGATCCCTCGGTGAGCAGTGAGCAGCATGCAGAGGGAGTGGGTTTTGGAGCCAGAGCAGCCTGGGCTGGCACCTTAACCCTAATGGTTGCTAGTTTTGCAGTCATGGGAAGTTATTCTTTATCTCTGAGTCCCGGTTTTCTCATCAGTAAAATGGATATAACAATACTACTCTCCATGATGTTGTAAATGGAATAAGAGTGTATTTAAAGAGAGAAGGCACTCAATAAATGGTTATTTTTCTTTCCTCTTTCGTCTCTAGACTTTTTTTTTTTCAGACATGCCTGCAGCCTGTGGAAGTTCCTGACCCAGGCATCAAATCCATGCCACAGCAGCGACCCTAGCTGCTATAGTGACAATGCTGGATCCTTAACCCACTGCACCACAGGGGGAATGCCTGTCTCTCAACTTTAATGATGAAAAATACCTCAAATTCAACTGAATCCAAGAGCAAGCTTTAGGTCTTTTAAAAACATGGCAATCCTGGAGTTCCCGCTATGGCTCAGTGGGTTAAGAACCCTACATAGTGTCTGTGAGGATACAGGTTTGATCCCTGGCCTTGCTCAGTGAGTTAAGGATCCAGTGTTGCCACAAGCTGTGATGCAGGTTATACACGTGCCTCAGATCTGGTGTTACTGTGGCTGTGGCTGTGGCCTCAGCTGCAGTTCCAATTAGACCCCAAGACCAGGAACTTCCATATTTACGGCTGCAGGTGTGGTTGTAAAAAGGAAAAAACAACCAAAAAAAAAAAGAAGAAGAAGCTGTCCTGCCATATTGAAGATTATGTTATTTGCTCCACCCACAAAAAATAGGTCATTTTTCTGAAATCTTCCCGATTTCTGGGTAACATGCCTCCATAAGGCATCATCCTTTTTAGTGAAAAAATAAAATAAAAATCCATCAAGTCATTCAAGGCTGCAGGAACAAAAAAAGAGAGCGAGAGAGAGAGAGATAACCACAGGACCCAATTCTCCTGTGAGGTCACTAATAGTAATGGTATCAATTGCTTCCTTTGGTTCAATGCTGTGAGAAAAATGAAAAAACTATTAAGAACAGCTATTTATTTGCCAGTACTGAGGTGAGAAAAGTAGGCAAGGATCTTGCAGTGGGTCAACTAAGAGATTTCTCAGGAGGAAATATGATCAGTCTTCATTCTTTTTTACAAATATTGGAAAACAAAGTGTGTTGGACCAGGACAGTATGTGCCCCCATTCAATCTTCCTTCTAATTTGTGTTATAGAACAGAAGCTCTGAGCACAAAATTCATATAATGACTTCCTGAGGATGTTCCGGCTCCAGAGTCTTTCTTGCACATGGGAGTGAAATGAACTCAAAAAGGACTTTAAGCTCTTGAATTCTGAATGAGCACAGCATAATAAGCCCCGAATGCCTCAACTTTCCCTTGAACTTACTGCTTGATCCACCTACACAGTTATTCCTGGCAATTATCATCATTACCCAGACTTGGAATCTGGAACCATCTTTACTCATCAGTCCCTTTTATGGACTTCCCGTGTAAGCAAAAGCCAGTCTTTTCAAGGTTTTTCTGCTCATTCCAAGTTCAGAGTCATTTATAAGTACCTGATCGGAATGGAGCACCATTCGATCTCCAAAGAATAGAAAACTCAAAATCCTGCAGACTAGCAGGACTGACTAGTATAAGTGCCAGGTGAAAGATGCAAATTTAGGAAGTTGGGGCTACTGGGAAGAATGATTTCCTTCATGTTGGGCACATCAGGACTAGCTTCATCCATAAAGGAACATTTTTAGATCAGAAGTTGCAGAATGGCCACCTGCGAGCCAGATCCAAAGATAGGTTTTATTTGTCCTCTACAACGTTGTTTTATTAAATCAAATTCATTGCTAGCCTTTAAAAATTGGAGAGATTTCATATCGGAAATGTGTATCCCTGCTTCTCTTAAAAGATCGGTAGAGCTGGCATCACTGAGTGCCAGCTACAGCTGACTCAGGTGTGCCCTTTCAGTAGAACAGGCTTCTCCAATCCCCACCGCTCTCTGTTGTCCTGCAACTTGCCTAAATCAAGTCCAAGTTGATGCAGGGAATAGTGGAGGACAATGCCGTAAATCACCAACCAAAGCATTGCAATTCATTCCAAGAACCATGGGGATCATTAGAGTGTTAAGAGCCATCATTTAGGACGGTCACAGTGCCCCAGGCATCCAGCCTAGAGAGGAGAAAGGAGAAAACAAGGGGAGGGGGAGGGAGATGGCAGGGGCTGTTTCCATTCTTCAAACACCCATGTCTCCATTTTTTATTTCTCTTTCTTAATCCTACGTGGAAATTCTGCACGCTGAACTGTTTGGGATGCTGGACTGTAAGTCAGAAAGCTGGGCTCCAGTTGCAGGTGTGCCCTTGCTGGATAGTACAGCGCGTGGGCAAGATCTGGGCTTTCTAGACCTCCCTTTGCTCGTGATAAAATGGCCATGAGGGCAACTGACCAGGATTATGGTGAGGATTGTGCAGCACAACGTTTTGAATGATCTCCGTGGACTCTTCTTTCCTGACTTCGCTCCTGCAACCTTCTCCGTATCAGCAGGCTCGGCCCCCTCTCTGTCCTGTGAACCCCCATGGACTTTATTCCCATTATTTCCAAGCTTGGACTCCTCCAGAGCTACTGCTTATTTTTGCCTTCTTACCTGAGGCTTAAAGTCAAGATTTCAGGGTGGAAAGGACTTGAGGGACAACGAAAGGCCCCCTCCTCGCTGTCAGCACCTCTCGCCTCCAGACTCCCAGCCTCTCCTTGAATTCCTCCAGCAATGGAGCCCTCACCCCTTACTATGACTGTTTTCATGATTATTCGTTTTTTGTACCGATCCTCTTTAATTTCACTCCATTTGTGCTAGTAGTCGTGTGCTCTGTGAGCAAACAGAGCAATCTACTGTTTCTTTGCCAGAAAAATCCTCTGGTTCTTTGAAGATGTGTATTCAGCCCCTCTCCCCGCTGTTAGATCTTCCCCTTCAGACCGAATTTGCAGTTTCTCCAGCTTATTTGTATGACATGGTCACAAGCCGCCCTCCCATCCCGAAGGTCTGCCCATGTTACACCATCTCTCCATCACCAGCCGTTCTTCTCCCCACTCCCATTTTATCCGGCCCCTGCACCTGGACCCTCCGTCTCACCCTATCCTGGACTCTGCAGTAAAAGCACCTTTAGCCCAACCAACCCCCAACCCGACCACATTTGCCTCTCCTCTCCCTTAATTTAAACTTCTCCACATTCCATGCTGTAAATCGGGTCATTTGTCTAAGAGTTCATGATCTCCAGAATCACCGAGGGAGCCGTATTTGGCTATGTGCGTCATGGTTAACGTTACTGAGTGATGGTGACAGGCCAGCCCCTGTCCTTAAGTGTATTTCTCACATCACAGTCCTCACACCCCATGGAAAGTAAGTACTGCGATCCCCGCCCCTCTTTCACAGTCAGGGAGAGACTGGCTTCGCAGACGCAGGAACCTCTCAAGTCAGCCAGCCAGGAAGTGGCGGAGCTGGGGTCAAACCCAGGCTGCCCAGCTTGGAGCCTGTGTTTCTCCTCTGCGCCCTGAGCCTCCTCTCAGCATCTTGTCTGATGCCTGTTTCTGAGTGTCCTTCCATTTGTTTATTTGTTGCGTAATTACTTTAGGGCTTGCCCAGGATTTAATAGAAAGTGTAATTACTGTAATCATGACTGTAATGCATGAAGGTTTCTTTCCTTCCTCCCGCTTCCTTCAAGAAAAGTCTTCAGGAGTTCCCGTCGTGGCTCAGTGGTTAACGAATCCGATTAAGAACCATGAGGTTGCGGGTTCGGTCCCTGGCCTTGCCCAGTGGGTTAAGGATCCGGCGTTGCCGTGAGCTGTGGTGAAGGTTGCGGATGCGGCTCGGATCCCGCATTGCTGTGGCTGTGGCGAAGGCCGGTGGTTACAGCTCCTGTTAGACCCCTAGCCTGGGAACCTCCATATGCCGCGGGTGCAGCTCTAGATAAAAGGCAATAAGACAAAAAAAAAAAGAAGAAGGAAAGTCTCTAAAGACATAGGCTGGCCACCACCTTCTTCAGGAAGATTTCGATCAGAGGGTATCGGGGAAAATCTCAAGAGAGGTGGTTCTGTTCAAACTCTAGGCATTGCAATGCTTTTCCCCACCTCCCCCGTCCCCTCCCCCTTTTTAAATCTTTGTCCATAGCACTTATCTTATAATATATAACGCATTTATTTTGTTTATTGTCCATCTCCTCTCCCTAGAAGGTAAACTCCACGAGGGAAGAAACTGTGTTTTGTTTACTGCTACATCCTCATCTTGGCACAGAATAAGAACCCAACAAATTTAGGCTGAAGGACTGATACAGCACTGAAGCAATTCCATCACCTTCTGAACATGGACATTTGACCTTCGAGGTTGTGGTTCTCGACTGCAACCTTTGTTAAAAGTTTTTTGCTACTCTAAAGCCAATTAAGAGGCCAGGTTGGCAGAAAGGAAAGTTTGCTTTAGTTTTTTTTTTTTTAAGATATTTATTTTTTTCTATTATAGTTGATTTACAATGTCCTGTCAACTTTCGCTGTACAGCAAAGCGACCCAGTCATACATATATGTATGTGTGTATCTATGTATATAGATACACACACACACATACACACAATATATATATATACATTCTTTTTCTCACATTATCCTCCATCATGTCCCATCACAAGTGACTAGATACAGCTCCTGTGCTACACAGTTTTATTTTACGTGCCAGCAGCGATGGGGGAGGGCAGACTCTTGTTCAAAGGCCAGTGCCCCTCCTCCACCTCCCAGGAATCAGTGGGCAACAGCTTTTCAGGGGAGGGGTGCTCCGTGCAGAAACAGCGCAGTCAGCTCTGACAGTCCTCTAGAAGTCGGTCCTGCAGTGGTCTGACCAGCGTCATCTTGATTGTTTGAAGCACAGTTCAGTTCCTGGGTCGGTTTGTTCCCATTCCCCGAGCCCTGCCTGTTCTCAGAATTGTGGCATCTTCTGTCGTGAGTAGAGTCTGGTCACCCACTGAGCGAGGCCGGGGATCAAACCTGCATCCTCATGGGTACTACTCAGATTCGTTTCTGCTGAGCCAACTAAACTTATTGTTTAACTGAAGTTTTTCTACGGACGAAATGCAGGCAGAAGACACGGGCGGAAGGACCACGGGGTCCTGTTCCATTTCACCTTGGCCTCCTGCCTCCCTCAGCCTGCCCTCACACACGTGCTCTTGCTAATGTCCACTCAGCCTTGAAACCCTGGCTCACCGGGGCTTGGATTTCTGCCGAAGGCTTAGCTGTTGCTTGAGGCCCAAGCACCCTCTTCTGTGCTTTCCAAGCACCCGGTGTTTGTCCCTGTCATTGTCCTTCCTGCCTTGTATTCCAGGAGCCTGTGCTTGCAGACAGATATCTCCTCACTCATCCTAAGTCAGGGTCTTTCTCTTATTCATGTTTGTCTCCCCAGCACCAAACGGTGCTGGGCAGAGAGTGGTGCTCAAAATCAGTTATTTGGTGAATTAAAAATACTGTTTTTTCAGAGTTCCCGTTGTGGCACAGAGGAAATGAACCCAACTAGTATCCATGAGGATGCGGGTTCGATCCCTGGCCTTAAAGTGGTTAAAGATCCAGCGTTGCCGTGAGCTCTGGTGTAGATCGCAGACGTGGCTCAGTTCTGGCGTTGTTGTGGCTGTGGTGTGGGCTGACAGCTGTAGCTCCAATTTCACCCCTAGCCTGGGAACTTCCGTATGCCCCAGGTACGGCCCTAAAAAACAAAACAAAAGAAAAAAACAAAAAAAACAAAAACAAATAAACTCCAGAAAAACCTGTTTTTCAAAATGGAGCTTGGAGCCCCAAGGGGAGGGACAGCTCGTTGTGTGTTTAAGAGCCAGCACTCGCCACTGCAGGGTGGGCGTTCTCTATTCAATTAGTGTTTTCTGAGTGCCCATCACATGACAGGTCCTGTCCTAGACACAGAGAGATGTCAGCAAACAAGACAGCTAGAAATGCCCACCGTGGAACATTCTAGTGCGAGGAGAGAGAAGGTAAGTAGTATACTAAACGAATGCATCATCCTTTAGTATGCCAGGAGTGATAAGTGCCGGGGAGGAAAAGAAAAAGCAGGCCAGGGGTTTATGAGCGGGGGCAGGAGGTGGAATTTTCAGTGGGGGCCAGGAGAGCCCTCCCTGCAAAGAATACCTAAGACACCTTCCACAAACATCTCTTGCTTTCCTGCAATGGGCAAGGCTCTGTGTGGAAGCCTGAGAATGCCTAAATGGAGCTCAGACACGGGCGAGAAGACTGTGCCGTCCGCCAGAGTGTGGTCCGGGTGAGAGTCTGGAAATAAAGTGAGAGGCCGGCAGGCTCTGCGAAGAGAGTGAGTGGCTTTTAAGATGCTGCGTAAATACCTCCCTGGCCATCGTGACCCCATCTCTCCCTCACCACGCCCTGCCTTTCTACACTGCCTCCTAGCCTTTTAAAATGGGCTGCAGGAGTTCCCACCGTGGCTCAGCGGGTTAAGAAACCAACTAGTATCTGTGAGGATGCGGATTTGAGGATGCGCCTTGCCCAGTGGGTTAAGGATCCAGCGTTGCCGCGGGCTGTGGTGTAGACAGGTCGCAGACGCGGCTCGGATCCGGCGTTGCTGTGGCTGTGGCGTAGGCTGGTAGCTGCAGCTCTGAGTTCACCCCTAGCCCAGGACGTCCATATGCTGCAGGTGCAGCCATAAAAATACAAATTAAATAAAATAATAAAACAAAATGGCCTGCAATGCTAGGACAGTAACTCTGAAAGGTGTCCACTTATTCGGAAGAGTTAGAAAGGGGGTTTCTCTGGGGTTGCAGGAAGCTTGAGGACACCAGGAGGTAATCCTTGGTCTGTAGGGGTTGGTGTCTGCCCCGCTCACTGTTAAGCTGGAATTCCTGGAGGAGAAAAGCCCCGAGCCAGCCAGGGAGAAGGTGATTCAGTGGAACTGTCTGTTTACACTGCACCGTTTGGCTCTTTGGACGTGGAATCGAGCCAGTCTTGGAGCCACCCAGCCCCCACCGTGTCACTCTGCTGTTGACACACTGCTGACTTCTGGCCACGTTCCCTTCCATCAGGTGGCCGTTTGCACACAGCAGCCCAACTCCGGAGCACACAGGCGCCACCAGTGCCTGTCGGAGTTCCCTCCTGAGCACCTCAGCAGCATGTCCTGAGTGCCTCGGCCACCGGGAGTGGTGCCAGGCCTTTGAAATCGAAAAGACCTCCAACTGAGAACAGGATTCTGCCCGGGTGGTGGGTTCCAGTGTCTGCTTCACGTTTCCTGGATAGTCGGCTTTTTTATGGCATTTCTCATCTATGGAGTTATTTTAACTGAGTTCAGTTCCTTGATTAGCTCGTGAACCAACGTAAAGTTTGATCCCGTCTTGGCCCCTGTCCAACGGATGTCTAAAGAGAGGTGTTTTCGGCTCTGCGGCTAACTGAGAATCATGTTGATTCTCGAATAAATTACCCCTGGAGCTGACGTGTGCAGCTGACTGGATGAATTTAATTCATATAGATACTTCCCCTGTAAAAGGTCTGAGTCTTCCTTGGAAGTTATAAAAGTGTAAAATCGATCCAGGTTGGAAATCTAATGAAGTAAAATCAATCAAGTAGAGGTCGGATTCCATGTCCTCTTAACCTGCGTTCCCCAGAAAGCAGAGCCTGCCACAAAGCTTCCAGACGGCTGCACCGCTGGTGAATCAGAGCCCAGGAGCCGAGGTGGGGGCGGCTGGAGTGGAGTGAAGCAGGTGGGGTGAAGCAGGAAAGGAGGGGGAGCCAGTGCCGAGATGGGTGGTGGCGACCAGTTGCTGGATCCCATGGAAAGCCTGAGCAGCTGTATTAAAATATAGCACAGAACCCTCCATCCAGAGAAAGCAAAGGGAGAGCTGTTAGGGGGACCACTGACCGAATCTGCCCACTTTGGCCAGGATGACAATAGCCACTTGCATGAGTTGTCTCACAGCAGGAGGCCCTGACAAGGAACATGATGCTGCCCTGAAGCCCAGTTTGGAGGATTTGCGAGGGGCCAGTAGGAGGGAGGAGGCGACCCACTCCCAGGATCCTTGGTGCTGGAATCCATCTCGGTTGAGAGATGCACATGTGCCACCAAGAAGGACCCTGAGCCAGACCAAGTACAAGCCAAGCAAGACAACTGACCAGAGACAATCCAGAAACGAACACCATTCCCGTGAAACCGGGGGCTGCAAGCTCCGAGGCAGAGCGGTTTTCCTGGGTTCCCCCACCCCGCTGCTCTCTGCCCGGGCGCCACTTCTAATAAATTCTCTCGCTTTGTCAGCACGTGTGTCTCCTCGGACAATTCATTTCTGAGAAGTGTTAGACAAAAGCCCATTCTCGGGCCCGGGAAGAGGTTCGCCTTCCTGCAACAACGCCTTTAGCCATTGGCTTCCAGCCACCACGGGCCAAAGTGTCTCCCCACGGACTGTACCTCTCTTGACCTGCAGGGCTGTGTAGCCACGAGGACCAAGCAGGTTCTGGGGGTCCCTGCTTCTGTGTCAGCAGAGAAACTTGGGATGGAATGAGATGGGCACTGTGCTGAAGCAAGGTCTGCAGGTTGCAAACTGCATGTAGCCGATCGGAACCCACACGACACCGGTTACTGTGGCAGGAACTGGAGTTTGAGACAGGTGTCTTATTAAAGACACCAACAAACCGAAAAGTGACCACAGATCTTTATTATAATCGATAACTGAGTCATCCTTTATACAAAAACTCCTTTCTTGGAGACATCAAGTTTACCTGTGCTGTTTGTTGAGGTCTGTGCGCGCGGGTCGGAAAGAATTTTCCGGCATGGCCAGGTCGAAGAGAAGAGTTTATTGAGATAAAAGACAGATGCAGATAGTGCAGTGGGAAGGATAGTGCAGTGGGAAGGCTTCGGGATGATTAGGGAGAGCCGACACTGATCGCGTGGTCGTGTCTGTTTTTATAACCCAGGGAGCGGAGAGGTCTCAGGATACCCCTGCTGACCTGCTGATTGGCTGAGGAAAAAGGGGTCTTACCATACACTTGTGGGTGGGTTGGCGGTGTTTAAGGCCACCATAGGCTTGGGCTGCGGAGTGGGCTACATAGCAGGGGACCAGAAGGAGAAGGCCAGGTTGCTCAAGGGGTGGGGGGGCGTTACGATGAGACGAGTGGGGCAATGATAAGGGTGTAGTAATTCCTGCCTTGGCCACAGGCTTTGAGTTCTATCTGCTTGAAGGGGCCTTGAAGTCCAAGACTATTAAAAGCCAGCAGGACCCTGCTGGACCCTCCTGGGTACCAATCCTTTCCACATCCCCCATTTTTTCTTTGTAGGAAATAGGCTTCCTTCAGCCTCCTGGACCTTCCCTGAGTTCCAAAGGGCAGATTCAAACAGTTGCTAATCAGGGAAGGGAAGGGACGCAGAGACCAGGGAGGAGCAGGCAAGAAGCAATAGCACAGCCTCGGGCATGGTCCCGGTTCTGTCTCAAGGAATATACATAACAGAATCTTTGAGTTCTTCTGCGGGAACTGAGACCCCCGCCCAGGTGGAGGATGGTAACTTCAGGCTGAGCGCGAGATTCCTGGAGCCCCTCCTGTTACGTCACCACCAACCTATCAGAAGTGATGCACTATAAAGATGCCTACATGCATGGATGCTTTGGACTGTTTAACTCCTTATAGTCTCCTTGTTCCCAAGAAAGGGACAAGATTGTTTGCAAACCTTCCATTTTTGCAGCACTCTGTGGGGACTCCTGCGCTAAACCTGGTCAGGTCACTGCTGCTTTTAGCAAAAGCATGGGGATGGTATTAGTCCAAGGTTTGATATAGATCAGATTTATTCGATGGTTCTTACTGATAGTTTCTCTCAAGAAAAATTCCCCTTGCCAACTCCAATGATAAGTCCTTCGTTACTGCCTGCCCCTTGATGCTGGAAAGATGTTACAAGAATCTGGGTTCTTATTTACTCAGCCAAAGAATGAACTTCAAGAACACACAGGCAGCAAGCAAGCAAAGTCTTTATTACAGGAAAGCAAAGAGCTCCCAGGACTGCTGGGAGGGGGGAAAAGAGCCCCGCTCTCTGTTGTCTTACAGGGGTTTTTACCCCTTAAAGATGGGGAGGTACCAGTGTGGGGTCCAGAAAGATGTGGTTTTCTCACATGGGCCTTGCCCAGTTCCTATATCCGTCCTTGTCCAGTAGGGGTCTTAGTGGTGCAAATGTCCCATAAGTTTCTCGGTTTCTTTGCCCTTTTGTTCCCAAAAACTGAGTCACGGGGGTTAGGGACTAATGTCCATCTGGGCACAGGCACACTCCCTATAGTAAACAAGGCCTGTGGGGATGTTGCTCCCCAGAGCCCTTAAGCCACAAATTTAATCAATAGCCGTATCAAAGACTACACCGAAGCCCACGCTCCCACACTGACTACCTGCGTTAGTGTTCTGACCCCCACCCCCACCCCCGTGCACTCTTAAGGGAATCCCACAAGTTTCCACCCATTTCAGCACCGCTGTGATTCTTCCCTTTTGACCCCTCAGTACTTTTCTTTCCTGTGCCTGGAAAAATCTTAATCATCCCCGTTTTTCCAGACCTGTCAAATATACAACCTTTAATGGCTCCTAAGCTTCCTGAATTTGACGAGACAAGATTTGGAGTGGGCAAAGACACAAAAAGCACTAACCGTAATTTGAAAAAAGGTGGTTACATTGAACTTGGTCTCTGCGGCCATAAGCACAGCAGTCTTCTTTGACCATTTTCTATCCCCCACTCTCCATCTCAGCAAATCCTATTGGTTGCACCTCCAACTCCACTTCCTACCCCATAATCTTCCTTTGGACATTGGACTCATGTCCTAGCAATTCTCTTGCTTCCATGCTTGCTCTCCTATAATCCAGTCTCTATCCCCATCTCTAGATCCCTCAGCCTGAGTGATCTTGTCCAGTCACAAACCGGGTCATTGGACTTTATGCACAAAACCTTCCAGTGTCTCCCAGTTGCATCTGGACTAAAATCTAAATACGTCATCAAGGCCCACAAGGCCCTGCATGGTTCGGTCTGGTTGTCTCTACTTGTTCACCCCACGTTCATTATTCCTCGGGCCACGCTGGCCTTCTTTCTGTTTCCGCCTAGCATGATCTTTTCTAGATTTTCTATGTGATTGGCTTCTTTTTATCACCTCCCCAGAGATGCTTTTCTCACCATCCAACTTGGCAGTACCTGCGTCTTTAGTCACTACTTGCCACGGCACCATTGTTAGAGTCTCGCCATCGTATAGGATTTAATATTATTTGCGTGTTTGTTGTCCATATCCCCTATAGAATGCAATCTTTAAGAGGATAATATCTTTGTAAACTTGCTCAACAGGGACTAAAACAGTACCCTTGGTAGGTACTCAGTAGATACTTGTCAAATGAATGAACGAGTGAGTGAATGAATGCATGACATGGGTTGTAAAATGTCAAATGCTGGAGAAGACGTGATTGTCCCAACTCGGGGTGAACAGTGTCTACTCTTGGATCACTCAGGTCTGGCCAGGGTCTCTGATCGCAGGGCGGCCA
Organism: Catagonus wagneri; assembly: GCA_004024745.2. NCBI lineage: Eukaryota > Metazoa > Chordata > Mammalia > Artiodactyla > Tayassuidae > Catagonus > Catagonus wagneri. The sequence goes on from PVHT021183523.1 coordinate 17,087,738, forward strand.
TGTAGAGACCCATCCCTGTGTATCTTTGCAGCCCTACAGCTGTTACAAGAGAGCCTGGACCTCATGGTACAGATGCGGACAGTGAGGCTCAGAGGAAATAAGGGACTTTCTCAGTTATTGAATCCTATCATTTTTCGACGTTGGCAGAATGTGCCTAATCTATTCTTGTTGAAACATCTCTGTATCTGTCTTTTAAAACCAGGGGTGTTAACTCTATGTTGATAAATATTTCCCTTCATCTACACCTACTCTGTGTTAACACTAGTGTTGGAATTCTCATTTCCTCCTACAAGAAAGAAATATGGCCCAGATTTTCCTTGTGGGACAAGATGTTTGCTTTCCCACGCTAGGTTTTTTTTGTTTTATTTTTTTCCTTTTTTGGCACTTCTTTTTTTTTAAATGATAACAATTTTGCTGTCCTGTTAGTTGCTAAAATCTTAGTTTAGATAGATAGCTATTTTGTCTGGTTTTGTTTTAATTAAGGAGTATTCCTAGCTGCTGATTTCTGAAAATAGTATCCCATTTTAGTGTCTTCTTCTGGCTAAATGAAATCTTTAGCATTTGGTCATTTCATAGTGAAAGATGATGCTAATCAGTGACAGGAATTCACTTTTTTTTTCAGCTAGTTAGAATTCATTCACAGCTTTCAGTCTAACATTCCTGTTCACTAATTATTCAATTTTATTTGCACTTCATCCAAAGAAACACATGCCATAACATATGCTTTTAAAGAGTAAAATAAAAAGGTGCTCATAAATTTGATATTGTAACTGTAGAACATATGAAGCAAAGTATTAAGATTAATTCTGTTAATTTCTTAGTCTTGCTTTTCATAGAACTTATCTGTGAGTTCCTTAATAGGGAGATAAAGAATTAGAGACAGAGATGAAGAATTCAGATATGAATACAATTTTGTATATTTTAAGTTTTCATTCTGTGATAATAAAACTTTAATATAGCCACTCCAGCATTTTTTTATTAGTTTTGCAGATTATGTCTTTTCCCATTCTTTGATTTTAAAGCTATATATGCCTTTGTATGGACTTCTTGTCAATGGCATAGCCTTTGTATGGACTTCTTGTCAGTGGCATAGACTTGGGTGTTGCTTTTTTAATCAACCTGATTTTCTTTTAATTTATTTGTTTCGATCATTTACAATTAATGCAACTATTGGTATAGTTGGATTAAAGTCTGCTACATTTCGGAGTTCCCGTTGTGGCCCAGCGGAAATGAATCTGACTAGGAACCATAAGGTCACCGGTTCAATCCCTGGCCCCGTTCAGCGAGTTAAGGATCTGGCGTTGCCATGAGCTGTGGTATAGGTTGAAGACACGGCATGGACCCTGCATTGCTATGGCGTAGGCCAGCAGCTGTAGCTCTGATTCAACACCTACCTTGGGGACTTCCATACACAGTAGGTGCAGCTCTAAAAAACAAACAAACAAAAAAACACAAAAACAGTGAAGTCTACTACATTTCTGATTGTTTTATGTATGTTCCGTCTTTTTTTTTTTGTTCACCTTTCTTCTTTTTCTGCCTACTTTTGAACTAGTTGAACATTTTTTTATTTCACTTTATCTCAATTATTGGCTTCCTTTATAGCTCCTTCTAAAATCTTTACTAGTTGCCCTAGAGCTTACATTATATACACAACATTTTAATTAGTTTATCTTCCTGTATAAGATAAAAATTTCATTAGATTCTTATAACCAATTGAATATTGAGGCCGCCTTTCAGTTTCCATGTATATGTTTTTCTTAATTATATTTATAATAACCGTGATAATAATACTAAGTAATTACTGAGCATTTACTGTGTACCAGACACTATTATGAGAACTTTCATATTTAGTGGCTGATTGAATCTTCATAATTACCCGACTTGGAGAGGTCCTGCTCACTTATCTCCGTTTTACTGATGAGGAAAATGAGGCAGGAGGAAGGCTCCCCAGGTTGCAAGGCAGTAAGTGGCAATACCGCTTTTATATCAAGACAAGAGTAGCATAGGGTTTAATCCATAAGAGGGAGAGGAGAATGAGGGCTTCTTAGTTGCTCAAGTTTGCATGCACGAGAAGGAAGAGCTGCATTTCCAGGATAGGATGGCGATGGTGACCCACACTGCCACATCCTGGAGAAAGAAGAGCACCCCATCCGGGCTGTGGGCTGTTGTTGCTCATTTGAACTGGACTGATTTTGTCATTTGTGTCCAATTTGAACATCTGTGGGGTTTTTTGATTATTTGTTTGTTTGCTTTTTAGAGCTGCACCTGCGGTATATGGAGGTTCCCAGGCTAGGGGCCAATTCAGAGCTACAGCTGCCAGCCTACACCACAGCCACAGCAACGCGGGACCTGTGACCTACACCACAGCTCACAGCAATGTGGGATCCCTGACCCACCGAGTGAGGCCAGGGATCGAACCTGCATCCTCATGGATACTAGTTGGATTTGTTCCTCTGTGCCACAACAGGAACTCCTTGCTGGGTAACTTTTAAAGAGAGTCCACAACTGTGTTGAGTTTCTATGATATTTACCAAAGTCAGGGAGACCCTCTCGGCCTGTGAGAATGTTAAGGTGCAGCAAAACAAGAAAAAGTACTGATTTAGCGTAAGAACAAATAGCACTGCGTTGTGAAAATGGAGCCTTTAGCACAGAGTAACGTCAATAACCTAAGCCAGACCTCTGGGAACACAGTCCCCGATTTGCTCGCTCCTGCCCTCCCCGCTGCCCCCGGGCGGACAACATGACTTTTAATTAGTTGGACATTGACCTGACGCTACTTTCCTGCCCCACCGTAGGTGACATGTATGACAATCACATAAGATCGTTCGTATTTACAAGGAGGACTGAACGTCAGCTAAGTTGGGAAAGCGGGTTAACTATTTCACAGTAGTGAAGGATAAGTCTGTTATCAATGAATTATTTTTAGTGTTCGTATTCCCTTGTAAGCCGCCCAGAAGATCGCTGCATCTTGAAATCACAGCATTAATGTGGACCCTCTTTCATTAAGCAGCAGAACAGGCTTTGATATGCAACTCCTGTAAGTTAACAGTTCTCCTCTGACGTAGGCTGGACCTTCAGGACTTGACCACAGCTTTCAGCCAGCTTGACTTTCAGCTTGACTCTAGTGGGATGTTAAGCAGGTAAAATTTGTTTCAAGGAGTCTCACTAGTAGATTCACTCACTTTATTTCCCCTTTGGGGGGACATTCTCCCTTCAGACTCTTAGTTCTTTCTCTGCCTGTGTGTTGGGGCTCAAAGAACCACGATCAAGGGAAAAACCAGCATTTATTCCTTTAACTTCTTGCAGCAGGAAGCAGTCTGAAAATATGTTACTTCTCTGGCTTAATAAAGAGTATAAATGGAAAAAAAATAGAATTTTCTTATCAACTCAAAAAATGTCTTTCTCCCCATCAGAATGCAGAGTTCCCATCGTGGCTCAGTCGAAACAAACCCAGCTCGTATCCGTGAAGATTTGGGTTCCATCCCTGGCCTCACTCAGTGGGTTAAGGATCCTGCATTGCTGTGAGCTGTGGCGTAGGTCGCAGACGAGGCTCGGATCCTGTGCTGCTGTGACTGTGGTGTAGGCCGGCAGCTACAGCTCTGCTTGGTCCCCTAGCCTGGGAACCTCCATATGCCACAGGTGCAGCCCTAAAAAAAGAAGAGTGATTATCACCATAGTGATAAATGCTTTAGAATGCATAGAAGAGTTCAAGTTTCATTTGGTCCTTCAGAGAATCTGAAAAAATGATGTATTCTGTGCCTCTGCGGATGGGAAATCTTAGCACATTTTAGCATCTGTCCTCCACATGATTTTGGTTTGGGTCGATTCCGCCTGTCTGGACCGTGCAGGAGGAACTCAGACCTGGGGTTGGTCAGCGTGCCTGTGTTCTGTGGGAGAAAAAGGACAGGAGCTGGTCCTCTCCACCCGCTTCCACCACTCTGAGCCCAGGGAGCTGTACTCTGATTATCCCCTTTCTGAGAGCAGCCTCATTCTTCCTCATTCCTTCTGAAGTGACAGGCGGCGGCATCGTGTTCTTATCTCCAGGGCCTGGCAGAGCCCGTGCTGAGCCAATCAGTCTCTGCAGAACCCTGGCGGTGAAATCCTTTCTTTGCAAAATTGGAGGCCCCACCGGGGTGCCTGCTGCAGTGAGAGGGTGCCAGCGCTGCAGAGCTGTGCAAGTTCAGAATCAGGCCCTTAATGTGTAATAAAAGGACCGTAGAAGTGGTACGAAGGCTTTATCACAAAGTTCTGCTGAACAGACCTCAAAAAATGGGTGGGAAAAAAAAAGGACTTAGGAGAGTCTTTTACTGTGGGGAAAGAAAATAAAGAAGAAATTTACACTATTTTTTTTGGTGGATGCGTCAGTGTATAATGGAAAGAGGCAGGATATGACCTCTTCATGGCTTGGCTTTGAATCTTCTCTGTGTGACTGGTTATCTATGTGGCCGTTCCATTAAAAACAGAAACTGATAGAGAAAAAATTTACAGGAGACACTTTTTTTTTTTTAATAAGTGGCCGCACCCAAGGTATATGGAAGTTCCCAGGCCAGGGGTTGAATCGGAGCCACAGCTGCGGCAGTGCCAGATCCTTTAACCCACTGTGCTGGCTGGGGATCGAGCCCTCGCCCACGCTGTGACCCGAGCCATTGTGGTCCGATTCTTAACCCACTGCACCGCAGCGGGAACTCCTCCCCCAAGTTCTGACTCCAAGTGTCACGGAGATCCTGATGTGACAGATCTGCAAGGGGAATGCCTTCTATTGCACCTTGTCACATGGACATTCCAAAGCCACTGCAGACAAAACATCCCCAGGGAGGGTTTCATCGCACTATTCCTGCAAACCAGCTGCTCCCCCAGACTGACTGAGAACCTGGACTGTGCCTCCTGGGTCCTCTGTCCTCCTGTGCCCTCAATCCCGGCACCATGGGTTTTTCTTTGACTCTTTCCTCCCTAACATTCATTGGAGCCTTCTCTTCTCCTGCATGCCCCGCCACTGGCTTGCCCGGACCTATAGCCCTTTCTCAGGCTCACTACACCCACCCCTGAGTGGGCTCTTCCTCTTTTCTTTTTCTCTCACCTTCCAGTGCAGCCTCCTTGTTGCTGATAAATTAATATTGCCCTTAAAAAAATAACCTTGGAACATAAAAGTGATCTATGCTCATACCTTTTTTTCTTAAGCCTTAGAAGATGCCTGGAAGACATAATGAAGAAAGTAAAAGTTTTCCATTATCTTAAACAGAACCATTAAAAAAATAGGGATGCATTTCTTCCTAGTTAAAAAAAATGTGTGTGTATAGGAGTTCAACAGGTTAAGGGTCCGGCGTTGTCACTGCATCAGCTTGGGTTGCTGCAGGGGCTTGGGTTGCTGCTGTGGCATGGGTTTGATCCCTGGCCCAGGAACTTCCACATGTCTCAGGTGCAGCCCCCCCGCAATTATTTTTTTTTAATTCATGTATAGTTGATTTTTTTTTTCCTGGTCACCATCGGGATCATGTTCCTAGTTTCACTTTATTGTTTGATTTCTTCACACAATGCATAATACACTATCCTGTGTCACTAAAAATTACTTTAAAATATTATTTTGATGACTAGCTTGTAGACTAGAAAATAAAACAAAGGAACCATAATTAACTATTCCTCTGTTGCGTAACATTAGAGGGTTGTGTCCTTTTTTGAAAAAAATCATTTTAATTAACACTAAGTGAATGGCTTTGTGGTTGAATCTGTAATCCTCACCTCTTGTTATTTCCTTTGGATCAGTTGCTAGAAGTAGGATCATTGGGTTAAAGGATATGAACATTTTTGAAGTGTTTGACATATTTTACTCAAGTGCATCTCAGAAAAGAGATAACAAATTATTCCCTCTGCATTATTTGAGACTGAATATCTCACTCACACTTGCCAGAACTGAATGTTTGCATTTAAGCAGTATATTTGCTGATTCAAGAACTGGAAAGTGAAAGCTGGATACTAGTAAATGAAGTTGAACATGTTTTCATATGTTTATGAACTCTAGCTTGTTCTTATTCTGTGACTTGCCTATTCATGCTTTCAGCTTTTATATTAAGGTTTTGGTTATTTGATTATCATGATTAATATTATTATTTGTATGAGTGAGCAGCAGTCATTCTGAAAGTCAAGCCTTGCTTTAAAAATCCTTTGTTGGGAGTTCCCGTTGTGATTCAGTGGTTAATGAATCAGACTAGTATCCATGAGGACGCGGGTTCGATCCCTGGCCTCGCTCAGTGGGTTAAGGATCCGGCATTGCCATGAGCTGTGGTGTAGGTCACAGATGCGGCTCAGATCTGGCATTGCTGTGTCTGTGGTATAGGCTGGTGGGCAGCTACAGCTCCAAGTCAACCCCTGGCCTGAGAACCTCCATATGCTGCAAGTGTGGCCCTAGAAAGACAATAAAATAAAATAAAATAAAATGTAAAATGAAATAAAGCATCCGTAGTTGTGCCCTCTAATTCTCAGGGCAAAGCTGAAACCCCCTAGCTTGGCACACAGTGCCCCCTATTATCTTGCCCTTGACTACCCACCCTCCTGCGCCAGCACACACATCAAGACAGCATAGGCTCTTCTGAACTATCTCCGGTTCTCAAAATAACGTGTTTGATCTTTCTGCCTCATGTCTGTGAAACATGTGCTTTTCTTTTGCCCCGGTCACCGTTTTCCACCTGCCCCCTGTTTTGCTAAGCAGACCGCTACTCATCTTCCAACTCACTCAGGAGTTATCTCCCTTGAGTGGGAACCCCCTCTTGACCACGTGGTCTGAATTCTGTGTCCCTCATCTGTGCTCTTATAGCATCTGGGAAAAGCCTTTCTCTTAGCTCTCCCCGTACTGTGTTGCCTTTCCTGTTCTTAAAGAGAATAAGACTTTCGTTTCTGCTTCCCTGGGGCCTAACAATACCTAGAAGATAGTAGGTAGGCAGCAAAGATTGAAGAAATAGAGGGCTGAATGGATGAAGCTATTGTTCTCCATCTAAAAAAGAGCTGTATTTGCCCTGGGAAGTTTATCTCAATTCGAATATCTTCTTTGAATATTATAATAATACGTTCTGGCTCTTTATCTCTCCAAGCAGGTAGAGCGCTAGTATTTTGCTAATTTATTAAAGCTCCTGTATATAGAGTGTATGGTTAGCACATGTCTGTGGTCTGTGCTTTCCTAGGCAGTTGTAGAAAAAGAATTCCTTGGCATGGATTTGATTATCTCCAAAATTCATTTACTATTATGCACAAAGATTTGGAAATTTAAACTTCAAGAGGTCAGTTATCATAGCATTTGATGTCTCAGCTTAGGTTTTTTGTTTATTTGTTTGTTTTTTAGGGCCACACCCATGGCATATGGAAGTTCCCAAGCTAGGAGCTGAATCAGAGCTACAGCTGCCAGCTTATACCACATTCACAGAAACACGCAATCCAAACCGAGCCTGCGACCTACACCGCAGCTCACGATAACACCGGATCCCTGACCCACTTGAGCAAGGCCAGGGATTGAAACCCCATCCTCGTGGATACTAGACAGATTTGTTTCCGCTGCACCACAATGGGAACTCCCTCAGCTTAGTTCTAAGGAGAACATAGTGAGATGCTGAGAACACAGAGGATGGCAAGAGGATGGATGGGTGGATGGATGGATGGATGGATGGATGGAAAATAGACCTAAAGTTTACTTGTTGAATGGAAAACATGTTTGTTTGGAAAGATAAATTTACCTATTGCTTTAGTCCATTCAGGCTGATATAACAGAATACCACAAATCAGGTGACTTATAAACAACATATATTTATTTCTGCCAGTTCTAGAGGCTGGAAAGTTCAAAATCATGGTGCTTGCAGATCTGGCATCTGGTGAGAGCCTGCTCTTCTTCGTAGACTAGGGAGCTCTGTGGGCATCTCCTTCATAAAGGCACTGATCTCATTCACAGGGGCTCCACCCTCGTAACGTAATTACCTCCCAAAGGCTCCTAATACCAAACCACTGCACTGAGCGTTAGATTTCAACATATGAATTGGGAGTTGGTTGGGGGCACAAATATTCAGATCACACTTTCTGTTATCTAAGAATGCTTCTGTATCATTTCAGACCATTTGAGGGTCAGTTAAATTACATGCTATAATTAAAAATAATAATTCAATCTCTAAAAGGGAAACTGACAAGATTTTGCTGTACAATTAGGACAAAAAAAAAGAGAGAAAATCTTTCCCAAGAATCTATCAAAGAGAACATCCCTAAATCCGTTAATCATATTAGGAAGCCAAGATTCACTTTTTAAAAGCACTTGTCTTGGATAAAATTGAAATAATAACTGCATGCCTATAATTTACTTGATCAGTTTGCTTAATGATCTGGAGATCAATCAATCTTTCAAGTATAGGGTCGGCCAAGTTTGCCAGTGTCTGTAGCCTCACCTCTTTGTAGCTTTCAAGCACCACGCTTTTATCTTCCCCTCTCTATAGAAACAGGAAAGAACTAATGTTGGCATTACACCAGTTGCCTGATGGACTAATCAGAATTTAGTGTAATAAGATTGCTGATGGGACCGTTTCAGGAGATATTTGCATTTTAAGCCTTTTAATTCCAGTTTTGCAGTATAAGAAATTTTAGGCATCAATAAACATCAGAAAGATCTGAGCTATTCGTGTTAAGTACTATCTGCTCATTCATGCCTCTGAGCTTTTGCAAATGCTAGTCTGTCTGCCTAAAACAACCCTTTACCAGCTCATACTCTCTCCCTAATCACTAGTGGATAAAGCACATGAATATGCCACCTTTTAAGAGGGTTCCTTCTAGGAGTTCCCGCTATGGCACAGTGGATTAAGAATCTGACTGCAGTGGGTTAAAGGATCCAGCATTGCAGCAGCTGTGGCGTAGGTCGCAACTGTGGTTTGGATTCAATCCTTGGCCCAGAAACTTCCATGTGTTGAGGGTGTGGCCATTAAAAAAAAAAAAGACGGGTTCCTTCTTAGACATGCATGGGTCACAACAAAATTGCATTTCAGGGACAGGTGTGTCCTTGGAAGACATTGATGTCAGTTCTAGCAAAGTAAGGCTGCAGAACTGCAGAACATTTGTGGTTATGAAATGGCATGTTTCCTTCTAAGTAAAGGTGACCTTGCCTATGAGGGAAACAATTTAAGGTGTGTATTTGTGTGCATTTTTTCTAGTGATCAAGAAGAAGACCCGAGCTATTATTTCATTTCCCTCCTGAAGGACCCTTCCCTCTGAGCTTTGAAATCAAAGCCCTGTGGTGCCTGGAGGGGAAAAAAATCCCTGAAGCTAGGGGCGCCAGGCTGCAGTGACTCTGGAGGAAACGGTCCCTCAGTCACTGGCGCCCTGTCACTCCACATCACACCACTTATAATTCAGCATAATGAAGACACATTCATTTCTTCTAATTTTCTCTCCCCCCGCTTCCTTCCTCCCATCCTTCTTGCTTTTCTTTAAGAAGCAGAAATTACACCAGTGAAAAAACTGGTTAATTATATTTAATGTCTTCCAGTTCAGCTGGACTCAGCACTCTTCATTCTGTTGTTTAGTTTTTAAGACATAAATATAATTTTTTTTAAAAAAAAGAGAGTTCCCGCTGTGGCACAGTGGGTTAAGAATCTGACTGCAGCTGCTGGGGTCAATGTGAAGTTTCAGGTTTGATCCCTGGCCTGGTGCAGTAGGTTAAAGGATTCAGTGTTGCCACAGCTGTGGCTTGCGTTCAGTCCCTGGCCCAGGAACTTCCAAATGCTGCAAGTGCGGCCAAGAAAGAGAAAAAGAAAGGGAGAAAGAAAAAGGTATAAATAAAAGACTTCCTAGAAACATACTCATTAAACTCATCTTTTTATTTCATCATGAAAGCCCCTCTTGTCTTCTTCTCCCGTTTTCTGGACCCCAGCAAGCTGCCTTTCATGCCCCTGAACCTCTAAGTCCTCTGAATCATGGAATTTCAACTTGTCCATTGGCTCCATGGGGTCATTGGGCCACAGTTACTGGATATTGCTTCGTGAACCAGCCACGGTCATACTTAATCTTATGTTTTCAAAGCAGGGGTTGTGAGGAAATAGTAGAATAACACTTTTACTATTCCCTATGAATTTTAATCAGGATTCCAAATTATACCCAGAAATTTCATAATTTCCTCAAAGTGGTTTTACTTAAACCCTATCATCATGATATTACTACTATAATTCCTCCTACTTATGTGGACTGGATGAGATGTCATTCTTTCTTTCAGGCTTCCATCCTCATGTTTTGAGTCATGAATCTTTGACTAATGCCTGTTAACTTGACAGCACCGTATTAATACCACTCTGATGATTTATTTCCCTCTATGCTATTCCTGGATTTGCAAGATAGACATCTCTTTTTTCTCTTTTCAAAAAAATTACATTAGGCACAATGATTTACTGATATTTAAAATTGTTCTGCAACAATCATTCATGGAAAATTTAAGGGTGGCATGACAATTATGAGAGGGGCAGAAAGAGTTCAAATAAAGTTCAAATGCTGCAGAGTTTCATTTGTCACTGAACAGAACAATCAACCAAGAACAGACAAAGTGACTTCCTGGAAGCTTTGCCCCAATTAGGCTTTCCGTACTTTTCTCTTTCTCATCATTTAACATCTCAGCACTGATTTATCATGTTTACTATACAAAATGTCATGATTATTAATTCCATCTACAGTGTTGGAATTTCTTTCCTAATTTGCATTACTTTAGGATTTGTTATGTTGTTCCTGCCTATTCCAGGTGTACTGGATGGATGAAATCTTGTAGGTTACAGGTTAAGGCACTGTAGAAAGAGAACTAAAGATGTATTCCTCACATAAGTTGGAAGTGTATTTTTTTTTTTCATAACAGTGTGGAGGTAGCTAACAGTCCATGGTGGGTCAATAGCTTTACTCCACAGTGTCATCCAGGGATCCAGGCAGCAAGCCCTGACATGTTCCATATTTGGCTCCACCTCTGGGTCCAAGGTGGCTGATTGCTCCAGTTTTCTCCATTTTCAAGCCTTGGGGAAGGAAAAATGTGAAGTAGGGGACAACCAGGTCTCTTTCTTTCTTGTTCTAAAAATGAGACTGAGACACTTTATGTACCACTTCCTTTTGCATTCCATTGGCCCAGACTTAGTCTCATGACCACGTTTAGCTGCAAAGGAGGCTGGGAAATGTAGTCTCTGGATGAGGAGCTCTGTTCTCAGAGCCTCGGCATTAGAATCTGAATCGTCCAGTGTTAGAATCCTCTCATCAACGTCTAATTATCCAGGATTACAGAGGCAGAGAAGGCAGGTGAGCACAAGACCTACCTTACAGGCAGGCAGTGGGGGCAGCCACCTTGAGACCACATTCAGGATCCAGGAAGCTCCCTGCTCCTCATTTCTACCACTCACTCCTCGCTCGCCGCTGCCTGGGTTTCTGACTGGCCCAGATTCCTCGCTAGAGGTGAAGCTGGAGAGATCAGTGCTGAGAGAGGGGGCTGGTCTACCCTCCCCAGTCACCTCCATATTTGCTTATTGCTTCTAACTGCTTCATTGAGTTGACTGGTCTCTGTTATTTCTTGGTAATAGACTTTTAGGGTATATGCAGTTTCTCCCTGCTCCAGTTCCCTGTTGCTGCAACTTAAGAATAGACAGCAGAGAAAGGGACACTGAGGGGCAGAGGGCTTGACTGCATTCTTATGGAGAGTCTTGATTATGAAGAACTCAGGAATCTATTCCCCTGATGAGTAGGAAAACGGTTCTTTGGGAGCCGTAGGAAGCGTAAGCACACCTGTCCACGTGCCTGGTAGAGTCCTTTTAGCATCATTAGCGGCACCTCCTGTTGTACTTAACCCTGCCCCGGTTTGGATATTAAATTCCGTCTACCTGTTTAAGAAGCCATTTCCCCTCCCGCGGAAGAATAATTCACACCGTGAGTAGTATTTGACTCAGATCCCTGGACTTTATCCCAGAAAAATTCACCAGATGCGGGTAAATAACCAGGTGGAAAACCTGTGAGCCCTTTTGAGCTAGAACAGAGCTAGAGATACAAACGGAAATTAAACATGTTCTACGTATGAAAAACAGTGAAAGGCTTCAGCACAGAAAGTCACGCAAACAGGAGAGTTTTGCTGATCTTCCTTTTTTCTGCAAGGTCCGTTCTAAATTATGTTTTCGATAGCGCCAAGCCGTGTTCCCCGCCGGCCCCTCCTGGCAGAGCCTTGCATTCTCGACCTGCCTTGGTGTTTCATTTTCACTAAAGGGCCTGACAGTGCTGACGGCGTCAGCTCAAGGATTTCAGGAGCCTCACACCTGGTTTCAGAAGCAGCCAGCCCAGGTATCTGTGGAAGGCTACCCCCGGCCCCCTCTCTAGCTTTCCTGTCCTCCTCCAGCTCCCAAATGCCGCTCCCGCTCGCTGCTCTAGTCAACTCATCAGAGGCCAAACCGAGATGAAATAAATTGTGGCTGATGCACAGCCAAAGGGATGATTTCGTGTGATCCAGAGGGTTTTCAACGCCATTTCAACTCCCAGGCTTGAGCTTGGAAAAAGTGTGACTGCCGTTGATGTTATGTATGAGTGTGGGATGGCTGCTTTCAAACACAAACAGGCCTTCGTGTTTCAGCGTTCCGTGCAGTGGCATTTCATGGGAAAGGACTGTGGGGAGCCCATAGGATCCCAAAGAGGGGCAGCTTGATGGTGACTCGAGTTAGCCAAGGTGGATTGACAGGTCTTGGGGCTGCCTCTTTTGATGGAGGGACGTTTAAGTCCTGGGGGCCACAGAGCCCCTTGCTGTGGCCACACCGTGTGAGCCACACAGTGGCCACTCCGGGGGGCTTGTCAGTCCTCAGAGATTATATTGTGGCAAAATAGGTCTTCTGATCCATAACCTAGGGCAGAAATTGTAAGCTGACCTTGGGGAGTCTTTTGTGGTATATTAAGATATCCAGCAGAATTCTACACATCAAACTTTGACCACCCCGTGTTTTTTTCACTTGAAAACTTTTTGTTTGGGAAAAGAAACCGGCTCACTGAAACGGCTGTGATTTCATAATGGCTGTTCCTCCGCTGTCATTACCTGTACAGAACATCTTTTGTATTTTAGGAAACTCTAGTCCTATGTTACTATCTTTTTTTTTTCTTTTTGCTTTGTAGGGCCACAACCACAGCATATGGAGGTTTCCAGGCTAGGGATCTAACAGGAGCTGTAGCCGCCAGCCTACACCACAGCCACGGCAACTCGGGATCTGAGCCGCGTCTGCAACCTACACCACAGTTCATGGCAGCACCGGATCCTTAACCCACTGACTGAGGCCAGAGATCAAACCCACATCCTCATGGATCCTAGTTTGATTCGTTTCCACTGCACCACAATGGGAACTCCCCGATGTTACTATTTTTATGTGTCATTTGCGTGGACGGAGCAGGAAAAGGAGCGTGGGGAAGAGCCGGTGCAGCAAAGCGCGGGCCTTCCTTCTGTGGTCCTTCCACAAGCGCTGTGTCATCCTCGGTCTCTGAAAACAGACAGCTTTTCTTTCTCAAGAGTCACAAAGTTGGTGAAGCTGCTGCCAAGCTAACAGAGAAGCATTCATGACTTCTCGTGAGCAGCTGCTGAAAGAACAGCGGCGATTATATGTGCCATCTGATGGCTTAGAGGAGGTTTGCGAGAAGACGGTGGAGCCAGCTCCTGTCTTGGCAAACTCACCAAGTTTGGCATGTGCTTCCGTCCCCATCCTGAGCCCCAGAGGGGCCCAGAAGGTCGAGACTTCATGGACTGTAGACGCAAAGATACAAAGGCAACCACGTCCTTTTTTTCTGGTAGCTGAAAACATAGCACCTGTAAAAGCCTAGTCTGCTGATGGTCAAAACTTAACTGTAGCTACTTCTGGCTTTTCTTGTAGTCACCACCGGGATTTCTCGGTCACTTCAGACCACCTCTAAAGCAGCGCTTAGTTGAGAACCCTTACACACTGTCAGGTGTTGAAATAAGGAGGGCAGCCTTGTTTAAATTTAGCCAACTGGTAGTTCCCCTCATGGTTCAGTGAAAAGGAATCTGACTAGTATCCATGAGGCCACAGGTTCAATCCCTGGCCTTGATCAGTGGGTTAAGGATCCGGCCTCGCTGTGAGCTGTGGTGTAGGTCGCAGACGCAGCTCGGATCCCGTGTTGCTGTGGCTGTGGCATAGCCCAGCAGCTGCAGCTCATACTGGTCCCCAGCCTGGGAACCTCCATATGCTGCGGGTGTGGCCCTAAAAAGAGAGAAAGACAAAAATAAAAATAAATAAATAAATATCTTTTTTTTTCTTTTTAGGGCTGCACCTGTGGCACATACAGGTTCCCGGGCTAGGGATCGAATCGAAGCTACAACTGCCAGCCTACACCACAGCCACATCTGCTACCTACACCGCAGCTCATGGCAGCACCAAATCCTTAACCCACTGAGCAAAGCCAGGGATTGAACCCTAGTCAGGTAACTAGTCCGATACTAGTCAGGATACTAGTTGGGTTCCTTGCCACTGATCCACAATGGGAACTCCTCTTCTAAATATTTTATATTAGCATCTGGCCCTCAGCTCTTGAACTCAAAAGCTGAGAAACCAACATCTTTGTTTTCTTTCTTTTTCGTTTTTCTTTTTCTTTTTAGGGCTGCATATGGAAGTGTATGAAAGTTCCCAGGCTAAGGGCCCAATCAGAGCTGCAGCTGCCAGCCTACACCACAGCCACAGCCACAGCCACGCCAGATCCAAGCCACATCTGAGACCTACACCACAGCCCACAGCAACGCCGGATCCTTAGCCCACTGAGCGAGGCCAGGGATCGAACCTGCGTCCTCGTGGATACTAGGTTCTTTACCGCTGAGCCACAGCGGGAGCTCCCAGTGATGTCTCTGTTTTCTGCTTCCTTCCGCGGGTGAGGAACTGTATGATTCACATGCAGGGACCTGAGTAGAGTAATGAGAGTCAAAGCAAGAAGCCATCGGTGAGGACGGCTCTCAGCAAACACCACCCCCATTCCAAACGCAGAGGTTCCTCCAGCGCTTAGCTTGTGTTGTCACCGGTCTGCAGGCTGAACACCTTCTGGTCAGAACGAAGCTCTTTGCTCAGCTTGGATTCACAAACGGGACGGCAGCCCAACTGCTCCTGGGAAGTAAGTGATAAAATAATCACGGCCCACCCTTCGTTGGCTGCGCTGGCCCACAGGACGCCTCCGTGCGGAGCCCCACACAGCCACAACGCTCGTCGGCGTCTCTGTCAGCATTTTGTGCATCCAGCCTTTCGCAGAGCTGACTCCAGGCCAAGCCTGCCCTCCGGACTAAAGGCAGCGGTTAAGCTTGGTCACAAAAGAAACACACAGTTCGTGATTTTTTTTCTTTCACCACTTTCTGCCCTCTGAAGAGGAGATGACTGGTCGACCCAGCAGCGGCGATTCCATTTAGAGCAGATACTCGCGTCCCAGATGGCGCGGCCATTCATCCATCTCCGCTGATTAATATCATCCCTGATCTGAGGAGAAAGCACCTTAATGTTTGCAAGACATTTACGACCCCACTTACATCTGGAGATGTATATAATCAATACGCTTAAAAAATACTGCACAAGAGCTCCGTTGTAGCTCGGCAGGTTAAGAACTCGGCTGGTATCCATGAGGATGCAGATTCCATCCCTGGCCTCACTCAGTGGGTTAAGGATCTGGCATTGCCATGAACTGTGGCATAGGTCGCGGATGCGGCTCGGATCCTGCGTTGCTGTGGCTGTGGTGTAGGCCAGCAGCTGTGGCTCCAGTTCATCCCCTAGCCTGGGAACTTCCATATGCCGTGGGTGCAGCTCCCAAAATAAAAAGACAAAAAAAAAAGCTCACATAGGAGACTCGACATAGGGCGAACCTAGACTTATTCATACATCTTAAAAGAGCAAAGCCAGGCAACCTCCATTTGAAAGTTATGAAACCAAACTTGGAACAAAAAGTAAAAATGAAGGGGAAGAAAAACAGGAGGAGTCTCTACTTCACTTGAGCCGAGACTCCCTAGAACTGGCCCCATGGACAACTGAGTCCTGGGTGCATCCGCAGAGGAGGCGGACTCCCAGAAGTGAGATATTTTCTCAGGAGGCGACACAAGGGTAGTCCAGAGTCTTGAACTGGGAGGAATGTGGCCACACTGGTGCCAAGTGTGTGAGTCTGAACACATCCATTACATCCTTCTCTATAAAGAAGGAACGTGTGGGCATTCCCGTCGTGGCGCAGCGGAAATGAATTTGACTAGGAACCATGAGGTTGCAGGTTCGATCCCTGGCCTTGCTCAGTGGGTTAAGGATCCGGCGTTGCCGTGAGCTGTGGTGTAGTAGGTCGCAGACGCGACTCTGAACTGGCATTGCTGTGGCTGTGGTGTAGGCTGGCCACTACAGCTTAGGTTGGACCCTTAGCCTGGGAAACTCCATAGGCTGTGGGTGCGGCCCTAAAAAAACAAAAAAGTGAAGGAATGTGTTCCCAGAAGATACATGCTGGAGTCAAGGTTGATAGGGCAGGTTTCAGCAGTGTTCACACTGGGGTGTCCCAGAGGAGAGGGACACGTCCCTCAATGAACGGAAGGGTGGAAAAGGCAGCTGAAGCTGGAATGCTATTCTTGGCAGCACGTTGTTGGAAGTTAGGAGTTTCTTTGTGTGTGTGTGTGTGTGTTTGTTTCATGGACTGGACACACACGACACTCCCTGGTGGGCCGTGGCTTCTCAGGGGGCGGGAGGGAAAGAAGCCAGTCTGCTCACTGCAATCAGGCACCACCACACTCCTGGGCACGCAACAAGGCAGCTCTTCCATCTTTCCGCTTCCCTCCCTTGGACCCCACACTCAGGCACAGCCCCTTCCCTGGGGCATGCCTGGGACGGTCTGCTCCCTGTGCTAAGACACCCTCCACAGACACCGACCTTGCCCCTGTTCACCAGTTAGACGCCCACCTTCCTGCAGTGCTGTAGGATCAAGTGACCGAGGAGAAAATGTCCCATATAGCGTTTTGACATCGCATTGGAGCTACATTATAAATTCCCTGGATTAAAGACTGAATGAAACAAACAAAAATGATGCTTGTTATAAAAGTTGATGATTAATGTTGTGTGGGTTTTTTTTTTTTTTTTTTTTGCTTTGGTGTTTTGTTTTGTTGTTTTTTCACTTTTTAGGACCGAACCCATGGCCTAGGGAAGTTCCCCGGCTAGGGGTCGAATTGGAGCTACAGTTGCCAGCCAACACCACAGCCACAGCGACGCGGGATCTGAGCCGCGCCTGCGACCTACATCGCGGTTCACGGCAACGCCAGATCCCTGAGCGTATCCCTGAGCGAGGCCAGGGACTGAACCCGCACCCTCATGGATACTAGTCAGATTTGTTTCCACTGCACCACAAGGGGAGCTCCTTAATGTTGTTTCTTTAAAGGGAGTGACAGAGGTTCTTCTTGGTTCCTCTGGTTTATCCAGTGCCTTGCAGGCTGTTGGATGGAGCCACAAGGAAGTGCTGATATTCACCGGCTTTTAACCTCCATAAAATGCCATTCCGTGCGTGTCGCCCTATTATAATCTCGACAAGAAGTCCCCGATGCTCTTTGGACTCAAAATATCAGACTGAGGACGTGTTTAACTCCTCTCTCTACTGAAATGTCTCTGAAATGGCAGGAAGAAAATGTAACAAGAAGCAGCAGTCAGCACTGGGAAAAGCAGAGATGATCAGGAGGAGATCGGAAATCCTTCTAGAAGACAGCAGGCAGATGGGATCCTGTGGGCAGGAGAGGGGGCCACAGGGATGGCTGCAGTGGTCTCAGACCCCAGGGGGCTCCCGCTCTCTGAGTATCATATTGGCTGCCCAGGTGCTGCGGTGCAGGCTCCCTGGGGGCACTCTCTACGGTCCCAGGTAAAACCTGGGAGAAAACAATAATTAAATAAAGTGTAGAATCAGCCCTAAGTGGCTTCCTGTGGGTCGGTGGGACTGCAGGGAAAAGCAGGGCCGAGCCCGTGGGAACTTCAGTGAGGACCCCCTGTGCTTCACCCCGCAGGCCTACACTCACTGGACTCACTTGGCTTCTGTGTCCTGAAGCTGCCTGTGACATCCCACCCAGGAGCCCTCGGAGTCCCTGGGTCCTCCCGGCATGCCCAGGCATGCTTTCCCATGACCCTCTCTGAAGTCATGGCAGCTGGAAGGTTCGTCTGAGTTCCCCTATGGGAATGGCCTTCAGCCACCTCGCCAAGGCCACGCCCTTCACCTGGGATAGCTCTCATCTAATGACTGCTCGGGGAGACGCAAGGTCCTGAATGGGGGACGGGGACACCTCTGAAAGGCCACCCCTTCCCCCCATTGCTGCCTTTCGGGGCTCTAGCAGCCTAGTGTGATGGCAGCATATACACATATTTGACAATGCAAAGGCTCAGAATGTTTTCCACCTGCCGTCTTTGTGGGGGACGGAGGTGTCCTCAGGTGTTTTTCCACATAGCGGAAAACTGTACTCTAAGAAAGAGGAAGATGCATAGCCCAAGACTGAAAGGAGAAGAAATGTTGTTATGACCGTTATACAACAGGCCTAAAACTTAATTGACTGAAAGCGGTCCAGGAATTCAGAGGGCTCTTTGATGAAGGACTTAAAGAAGACACTTGACCTGGGAGTTTGGGGTTAGTAGATGCGGACTATTGTATGCAGAATGGATAAACAATGAGGTGCTACTGTGTAGCTCAGGAAACCATATTCAATATTCTGAGATAAATCATAATGGAAAAGAATATCGGAGTTCCCGTCATGGCTCTGCAGGAATGAATCTGACTAGATCCATGAGGATGCAGGTTCGATCCCTGGCCTCGCTCAGTGGGTTAAGGGTCCAGCACTGCTGTGAGCTGTCATGTAGGCCACATGTGAGGCTCGGATCCCTTGGTGCTGTGGCTGTGGCGTAGCCCAGCGACTACAGCTCTGATTCAGCCCCTAGCCTGGGAACCTCTTTATGCCAGGGGTGCGGCCCTAAAAAGCCAAAAAAAGAAGAAGAAAAGAATATATAAGAGTTCCTGCCATGGCTCTGTGGGTTAAGAATCCAACTGCAGTGGCTTGGGTCACCGTAGAGGTGCAGGTTTGATCAGCGGGTTAAATGATCTGGTGTAGGTTTCAGCTGCCGAGCAGATTCAGTCCTTGGCCCGGGAACTTCCATATGGCACAGGTGCAGCCATAAAAAGAAATAACAAATTTTAAAAAAAATGTGGCTTTGTGTGGTATATATATATGTGAATCACTTTGCTATACAGCAGAAATTAACACAACGTAGTAAATCAGCTTTATATCAATTAAAAAAAATCTGAGTACTAAAAAAAAAGGAGACATTTGATATGATCATGCAAATTATGTAATTAGGAACCTGGAAGTACAATTTTGTGGCATGACTAGTGAAGTAAAGGCATATGTCTCTTCTTTTCCATAAAAATAGAAAGGCATTCAGAAAGTCTAAGAAGAAAAAAAAATGAGACTGATATAATTCTCTGATGAAACAGGAAAAAATATTGTGCCCTTGATGAAGGGAAAGGAATAGTGTCTTCTGAAACAGTAAATCCAGACTGCCATGAGTCAAACAACTGAACGGTCAGGAGGATTAAGACTGTCCTTAAGAAATCTGGTCAATCTCTTGTATGCTAATTGTACGCAGTGGTTGCAGTTACGGCGCCCCTTCCTCCCGCCCCAGCCGGTGCTTGCCTTTTGTTACTTTTACAGGTCATTTTACAAATTTGCCTTTTTCTATTATTTTTTAGGTAGGCTTGGGCTCTTTTTTAAATTAAGTAATAGGTTTAAATTATGTGTTTTTTCCCCGATTTCAGTTTTTTTAAGTTTTATTGAAGTACAGTTGATTTACAAGGTTGCGATAATTTCTGCTGTACAGCAGAGTGATTCAGTCATACACAGACACATATTTATTCTCTTTTGGCTTCTTTTCCCACATATTTTATCACAGAACATTGGGTAGGGCTGTCTGTGCTACACGGCAGGTCCCCGCTGGCCAATCATTCCATAGATCTCTGTGTGCATATGCCAGTCCCACACCCTCTGTCCATCCCTCCCTAAAATTTTTATTTAGATATCAGCGTTCTCTTCTGATTTTCGTAAGATAGGTGACTTTGACTTTATACCTGAAAATATAAACTTATCTTTCTTGAGACTTTTTATTTAAAAATTTGCAGGACTCCTTTAGGAGATTAGGGTCTGTTTGGGACAGACTTTTTTCTGAACATCAACAATTGTTTAGTTTTCTTTAAATCTTTTTTTTCCGATAAGTTTAAGTAGCAGTGATCAATGTAATGGTTTTACTTAATTAAAAATGTTAACAGTGATTATCTTTGACAGATGGGGTCGTTTTGTCCTTAAGCTTTGTGTCTATTTTTCCCACTGGTCTACCGTTACCGTGTTTTTTTCTAAAGTCACAATAATCCTTTCCAGTTACAACACGGTTTGTAACTAGAACCTAGCAAACATGTGAATTAGAAGTCTCTTGCCACCGTCACTTGCTGGAAGCTTTGATGAATCACTTAGCTTATTTTGGCCTTGATTTTATGAAATGGAACATTGGGATGAAGTGTGTGTGTGTGTGTGTGTGTGTGTATACAAGGCAATGCCAGATCCTTAACCCATTGAGGCCAAGGATCAAACCCATGCCCTCGTGAATCCTAGTCGGTTTCATTACCCCTGAGCCACAACAGGAACACCTCATGTTGCAATTTCTTTAGGTGTCTTGTGTCTCAAATTTGTGATGGGTTGAAACAATCATTTTAGTTGTAAATCTCAAGGAATTTGAACATGAGAGATTTCATTTTAAATAAGGTTTTTATTATAACATGTATTCTTCTTATGTCATTACCGAAAGCACAGAACCTAAATAAGATAGAAAAGGTGCGGAGTTTCCTTTGAGATGCAGCGGAAACGAATCCAACAAGTAACTGTGAGGTTGTGGATTCGAACCCTAGCCTCACTCAGTGAGTTAAGGATCCGGCGTTGCCGTGAGCTGTGGTGTAGGTCGCAGACGACGCGGCTCGGATCCTGCCTTGTTGTGGCTGTGGCGTAGGCTGGCAGCCGCAGCTCCGATAGGACCCCTAGCCTGGGAACCTCCATATGCCGCGAGTGCGGCCCTAAAAAGCAAAAAGAAAAGGTGTAATTGAGAGGAGGCAAAGGAACAGTGAAGAAGACCGTCAGGAGCCTAACAAACTGTATTTTCTTTCTAGATTTAAAGATCAAGTCATAAAAAGTTGCTCGTATCTGCATCTCAAAAGAATGCAAATGCTCTCTCCATTTCATGGGAAAAATAAGTTAAGAGTACCGTGTTGCCTTTGAAAAGCTTGCTTTGATCGTATGCCAAATGGCAAAATGAATGGATTAAATTTTAAATTGCCCATCTTCAGAAGGATGTGATACGGAACATATTTAGGATTTAGCCTTTTAATTTAACATTAAACATATTAAAAATGTCCTCATCAATTATTGACAGCCCGATATTAAAACAGAGGCTCCGCTTCTGTCTTGAGAAGGGAGAATACCGCTTGTTTCTTGAAGCATATTTCCTCCCTCTTTCAGCTACAACACTGCCCAGTGTTCTCCGAAGGGATTATTTCCTAAATTAGTCTAGGAGCTGCTGAGTGGTTTGTCCTGTCCGTCTCAGTAGACCCAGGACCCATAGCTTAGAATTCAAATGAAATGTATTCAGTGGAGTAGATTGCTAGAAAAATCAGTGTGATAAGAAACATGTAAGAGCTGACCCTTAAAATAATAAAATCTCAAAGTTCATTTGTTTTACATTTTCTACAATTCTGTAAGGAGTTAATAACATTCGTGACTAGGCATCAAGGCCCCACTCAGGGAAACGTGGCTTAGGAGGAACTATTTCCTTTGTCCCCTTCTTCCTTTGTCCCCCCAAATCCCTTTTCTTAAAGGTGGCATCAGATTAATAGGAACATATAAAGCCTTTGATAAGGCTGCTCGGGCCTGGAACAAAAAGCTTCTTCTAAATTCTCCTAGCACCTCATTTACACACATCAAAAGTCTCTCCATCTGGAGTTCCCTTCGTGGCTCAGCAGTTAACGAACTGGTCTCGGATCCACGAGGATACAGGTTCGATCCCTGGCCTCGCTCAGTGGGTTAAGGATCTGGTGTTGCCGTGAGCTGTGGTGTAGGCCACAGACCCCGTTCAGGTCCCACGTTGCTGTGGCTATGGGGTAGGCCGGCAGTGGTAGCTCCCTAGCCTGGGAACTTCCATATGCCACGGGTGTGGCCCTAGAAAGCAAAAAATAAAATGAAATAAAATAAAATAAAACTAAACTAAAAAGTCTATCCATCTTTCACTTAACATTTCTTCCCTGAAGTCTTTCTTGACCTCTTACTTCCCTCCCCCGCCCTCCCCCCAGACTTCAATGGTACATTATTCTGAAAAGAGATTCAGAGTGTTTTAAATAAGCTAAGGAAGTGGAGATGAAACCTAGATGGAGGAAGGGTAGGTCAGGGGAAGGCGTCAAAAGAAGATTTCAGGAAAGGAGTGTGTACAATTTGATTTGGGTGTCCCCGTTACATTATAATGTGGAGGATCTTAATCTCTGGGTTCAGTGCGTATTTGTTGATTTTATTGAAGGTAGTTTTGAAGAGAAGAAACTCACCAGAAGGCAGTATGGTTGCGGAGGGAGGCCAGCTCTGCCCACATTGCTTTGTTACAGCGCAGGCATCCTGTGCGGTACACAGCTGGCACTCAATCATGAACACAGGAGCAAAGGACAGAAATATGAACCATTCCTGGAGTTCCCACTGTGACTCAATGGGTTAAGACCCAACTGGTATCCATAAAGATGCGGGTTCAATCCCTGGTCTTGCTCAGTGGGTTAAGGATCTGGCATTGCCACAAACGGTGGTGTAGGTGGCAGGTGCGGCCGGGATCTGGTGTTGCCATGTATCTACACCTGCAGCTGCAGCTCCAGTCTGACCCCAGCCCAAGAACTTCCATATGCCACAGGTGCCTAAAAAGAAAAAACAAACAGAGTTGGCCGTGTATCGGTGGTGGGAGAGGTGCTCCCAGGAGGGACTCTGAAGACCGGAGAGCTCTGTGTTGAGCTTGTGTGAGCAGCCGGACTTGGTTCAATGTCAGCTAAATGAATCAAGTGCTTGTTGAGGACACTCTGTTCCAGCCTCCATAAAGCAAATGCTGTGCACCTAACACTGCATGTGACACAGCTCAAAATCAAAAGGTTGGGATTTGGTGCCAAGATTGGATTAAGATGGCGGAATAGAAAGACTGGAGCTCAACTTCTCTCCCGAAAAACAGCAAAAATACAGCCAAATGCCGAGCAACCTTCAACCAAATGGACTGTAAACTTCCAAAAAAGATACTCTGCTCCAGAGGACACAGCGGAGACCACATCAAGAGCGCTGAGAAGCCCCAGGCCAAACAACAATTCAGGTGGGATCTCAGCCCCACCCATCAGTAAACAGGCTGCCTAAAGACCCCTCAGGCACACAGCCAGCCTCTAATCTCATCCAGAGACAAAGCCCCACCCATCAGAGGGAGAGGAATCAACCCCACCTACCAGTGAGCAGGTATCACTCCCTCCCATCAGGAAGCCT
>PVHT021183523.1:17112309-17282974 GCA_004024745.2 Catagonus wagneri
AAGAGAAAAAAAAAAAAAAAGAAAAAACAAACACACCAAAAAAAAACAAACAAGAAAAAAACATGAACCATTTTTGCCCTTGAAGTTCTTATAGTCTAGTGAGTACTAATTAGTGGCGGAGGAGTTACACTCACCAGCTGGAGAACTCTGTTATGGGAGTGCGGTGGGAGGCTGTCTAAACCTCGGTAGGATTCAGGAGCAATTTCTCAGCTCTGAAACCCAGGCTGGGACTCGAGAGACAATGAGAAGTTATCTATCGGGGCTGAAATATACAGCACGATAACCGTAGTCCCCAACCTTGAACTGTGTATTTGAAAGTTGCAAAGGGAATAGGTCTTAAACTTCTCATCACAAGAAAAAAAAAAATGTGTGTAACTGTGTGAGGTGATGGATGGTAACTAAACATCGCGGAAAACATTTCACAATGTATACATTTATCAGATCACTAGGTTGTACAGCTTAAGCGTGCAGCATGTCAATTATATCTCAATAAAACTGGGGAAAATACCGCAGGAGAAAAAGTTTTCTGAAGGAAGAGTTTATCACTGGCAGAAGAGAGAGCAAGTGAGAGACGGCTGGGAGATACAGAGTAGCCTGCCTTTGGGAACTTATAAGTGGAAGTTTGGCTGGAGCACAGAAGGTAAATTAGGGAAAGGGGAGAATATGAGATTCGTGGGTGAGCGATGGCCATTTTTAAAGCTGATTAATGCTACGCTGCACTGTGCTCTGAAAGCTATGTGAAGCCACTGAAGGATTTTATGGAAGAGCTATACAATCAGAATTTTCTCTTTTAAAAAGACCTGTCTTGCAAAAAACTTTCAAAGCTGATTCTAGGGTGGCCAGACTGAAGCTAGGGGGACCTAGCGCGGCCAGGCGGAGAGCTGTGGCAAGCCAAGGAAGTGGTGGGCAGATGAAGCGGCAGACACGGAACGTGGAGAGAACTCAGGTTGACCGGTGGGATGTAGAGGGAGGGAGAGGGAAAGGAAAAAGATCCGGGATGACAGTCAACCTTCCGGCTTGAGCAACTGTGTAAATCGAGTCCATTCATTGAGAAGGAGGAGAGGCAGATTTAGAAGGCCCCCACCCAGAGTGTGGCTTTAGACTCATGAGGTTTAAGGCACCTATTGCATTTCCCAAAGGAAATGTCTGGGAAACCACTGAACGTGGGAAATAGAGTTCTAGAGATGGATTTATCTAAAAGATCGTTGAAGTGCATTGGCACAGGCGAAAGGAGACAGGTGGGCGGAGCTTAATGAATCTCTACCCGCCCCCAGCCCCCGCCCCGGTCTGAACTTCATGTAGTTTTCAGCAGTGGCTGTCATGTAACTGACACTGAACCCTGGCTCCTGCTGATGGTGTGGGATCTCCAAAGGAAACGATTGAAGGCAATTACCCAGTTGATTTCCTCTTTAAAATTATCTAATTTACCACGCTTTTTTTTTTTTTAAAGGAAATTTTACAGCTTAGCAGCCAAGGAAGAAGTCTTGATGGTTAATTTGGGATTTACATTTTAAGTAGATAAAAATATCAATGAAATCATGTTAGTATAATTAGACTTACTTAATTTTATATGGGCTGTCCCTCTGGGCATTCCTATAATGGCTCAATCTTTTAAGGATTAGGTACAGGTACAAGTATAGATATAAATATAGACAGATATGCACATAAGTCTGTTTATATACCTGGATTTAGATATAGGGAGAATTGTACAGCTGGAGATAGTGGGCCAAATATAGACATATAAAGAAAACATTATATTCAAATGCGGGAGTCATAATAATAACAGCTCAAATAAACCCACTCTTGGTGATTTAAATATATTAATTCACTTAATGCTCAGAATAGCCCTAGGAGGTAGGTACTGTTACTTTCCCATTTCACAGATAAGAAAACTGAGGTGTCAAGTGAGTAAATTGCTTAAGGTGGTACAAAATCCTGGGTCCAAGATTTGAACTGGGTAGTATGGCTCTAGAGTCTGTGCCAGTAACATGGCTTTGCAGCGTCTCTCTTTATCAGTCTCTAGTAGATAAATCAATACTGAAATGAATTTAAAGTAGCTGCGCATTTCATCAATGACACACGTGAAATTAGAGCGTGGAGCTCATCAGGGCTGATGGTAGCCACAGGCATTCTTGGAGATCACCGGTCAGAAGAGGGGAGCTGCCGGCCCAGAGGAGGATGTGTCAGTCCTCAGCCAGCCCCCTGGACCAAGGCACTCATTTTTCTCATGGAACCTAATTCTTCCTAGAAAGAACAACTAACAGACAAACTATAGTTATGCAGATTTAATTATTTTGTGGACGTTTTACCAAAAACAAATGAATGAGTGTGTTAGGAAAATAACCTACAGGGTCTGTTGCCAATGACAAAGAGTGTACTTTCAAGCAAAAATTGGAATTTTGGAAAACTTATGCACCAACATGGATCTGACAGCTTTGTAATATTGAAACACTTCTTGATAAGTTAGGTGGTAATATTAATGAGTGTAATTTTTGATCTTGGGTCATGAAATGTGTCAACATTTGGAAAAGCTGTATCACTCAAGGAACCAATATTTTCCAGCTGACCAGGGTACACTCCAGCAGTATCGTGAGTGAAAAAAATCCATTAAAGGTGAAAAATAGAGAAATGGATTTTAATAATTCATTATTTGATTATGGCTTCAGATTCAACATGGCAATAGATTTTAAAAAACTGCCGTTGGTTGAGTTGTGATGAAGCATCAAAGAAGAATATTCACAGAAGTTGAAAGGCTATTAAAATACTCCTCCCTTTTCCAACCACATATGCAGATGAAGCCAGCTTTTCTTCAGACCCTTCAAACAGAAGAGTATAATGTAACAAAAGCAGATTTGAGACTCCAGGTCTCTTCTGTGCAGTCAGAAATAAAAGAGATTTGCAAAAATGCAAAACCATGCCAGTCTTCTCACTCAACTTTTTATTATTTTGAAAAAACAATTATTTTTCATAAAAAAGATTACTTTGACATATGATAGGTTTATTATTGTTACTTGGAGATGAATTTATAAATAAATACTTTTCAGTTTCTCAGTTTTAATGTCTAGTACAATAAATGTTGAGACAAAACTCACAAGAACCAAGTTCTTTAGGATCCTCCAGAATTTTTGTGATGTGTGAGGTCCAGAGAGCAGAGTTCGAGATCTATGCTATGGAGCTTTACTCAAACTGGTGGCTAAAAAGAGAGAGTTCCCGTTGTGGCTCAGCGATAATGAACCTGACTAGTATCCATGAGGCTGCAGGTTAGATCCCTGGCCTCACTCGGTGGGTTAGGGATCCAGCATTGCTGTGATCTGTGGTGTAGGTCACAGACTCGGCTCAGATCTGGCATTGCTATGGCTGTGGTGTAGGCTAGCAGCTGTAGCTTCAGTTTGACCCCTAGCCTGGAAAGTCCGTATACCACGCGTGCGGCCCTTAAAAAAAGACCAAAAAAAAAGTGCCTAAGAAGAGATTAAGTATTGTGGAAATGAATTTATTGGGTTTGTAGGGTACCAGACCAGAGGAAACTACAGTTTCCAGCAGAAGACAGCAAAATATTACCATGTGCCTGGTGAGAAACTGGGCATCAAAACGAAACTGTAGAAGATTTGCAATAAAGACAGGTGGAGGCCCCTACGGCTGGCTCTGATCAGGTCACTGCTTTGCCTAAGGGTAGGGGTGCTCCTGGCTGGGTCTGGCTGGGTCTGCCTGGATCTGCCTCTCATCAGTTTGGTCCACAATCCCTCTGCCTTAGCAAATGAAGTCTTTCTCATGTCACTAATGGAAAAAAGTAGAGATGGCCAGCAAATTCCCAGTGCTTGGCCCATCTGTCACCCCCGCCACACTATAAGTTCCCCAAAGACCTGTGTAGAGAGAATAAGCCAAATTAATGTTAGTTGTTTATTATCATTATCATTGCAAAGATAGGTGACAGATGGGCCAGTGAAAACCCTGGTCTCTGAGCTCTGGGCGGCACCCCCAGGTCTAGTGGAAGATCTCTTTTTGCTTTTGGTCTAAGCCCCAAATGAGGAATATCTAAGAGGCTTCTGTCACCTGCCATCTCCAGCTTGCTAGCCGTGGCTGCTCAAAGAATCATGGAGAAAAGAGCTACAGTCATTACTGACATCCGCCCAGGCCTCCTGACATTCCTTGTCACCCCTGTCCTAAGCCTGAAGCCTGGCCTCCTCCTCATTTTGTTACTCATAATAGGATCTTGTTTTAAGTCTAAGAACTAGATAAATGGTATTGATATATATAAATTCAAATTTTCTAGCTGTCCTTTTATGCCTTCCCCCAGTCTTACAGATGTCCTACTGAATGTGTCTGCCTCTCACCTTGTACTATTAGATCACTAAGAGTCAGAACAAAATAACGTCATCTCTGTATCCTTCTTCTAAAGCCTAGAGATCTTGTACAAAGTGAGCATTGAAGAGAGATGTGTACAGGCGAACTGAAATTTGTACACAATCAAAATTTCTAAATTAGAGTTCCCGTTGTGGCCCAAGGGATTAAGAACCTCACTGGTTTCCGTAAGGATTCGGGTTCAACCCCTGGCATCTCTCAGTGGGTTAAGTATCCAGTGTTGCTGTGAGCTTCGATGTAGGTCGCAGACGCGGCTCGGATACTGGGTTGCTGTGGCTGTGGTGTAGGCCGGCAGCTACAGCTCCTATTCAGCCCCTAACCTGGGAACTTCCTTATGCTGCAGGTTCGGCCCTTTGAAAAGAAAAATGGAAAGAAAGAAAGAAACTGTTGCTTTGTATTGTGATAGGCTTGGTTGTGCTACAGGGATAAAATAATCCACAAGTTTCGGCGGTTTAATGCAAGAGAAGGCCCATCGTTTCCTTTGCGAGCATTGGCTCTAGGGCGGGGTGGGAACAGGACAAAGCTATTTCCACTCCACAGAGCCACTCAGGGACCAAGGTGGAGAAAAGCCCTGCTTCTGACTGCGCGCCCATCTGCAGTACGCCGTGTCCTCGGGGAATGAGACGGAAAATCTTCTCCAGGGCTTTTTTTTCCTGACTTCTCTACCTGATTTATTGACGGGAACTCATGGCACTGCCTGAGATAGCGGAGAGTGGGCTCCCATATCTTTGTGGCAAGAAAAGTGTCCCCAAGCTTGATAATCACTAGCAGTGGCTCTCTCATGCTTTACTCATAAGCTCTGGTATTTTGAAGATAATGGACTCCTTTGAGAATTTTATGACAGCTACGATCTCTCTCCCAGGGAAAAACACATTTATTTTGAAATACTCAATGCTTTGCATAATTGTCAGGTTTGTCGGTGGGAACGGGGTTGCATTCCCAACCGCGTTCACTGGTCCTCTAGGGCCCTAGACCCGGGTTCTGAATCCTTTGACCGAATCCACAGGCATGTTTAGCACCTGCTTACAGACCAACAGGTGAAAAAAAAGAAATACATGACGGTGTTCCGCTTTAATTTTAGATGAGGAAGAGCCTGTTTATTTACTTGGCTGTTTGCTTTGGTCAGATCTGGCATCGTGCAAGATGTATGACCAGTGGATTTTCCGCTGTGTTTGTTTTTATCAGGAAAAATTTGAGGGTCTGTTCCGGACTTATGACGACTGTGTGACGTTCCAGCTGTTTAAGAGCTTCAGACGTGTCCGAATAAACTTCAGCAATCCCAAATCTGCAGCCCGAGCCAGGATAGAGCTTCATGAAACCCAGTTCAGGGGGAAAAAATTAAAACTCTACTTTGCACAGGTAAGATCATTCTTTACTAAAGTTAATCTTATGGGCCTTCCTTTTTTTTTTTTTAACCTTTTAAAAATGCAGACGGAGCCCTTTCTACTTTCAGATTGGTTTGTAATCTTTTGTTAGTTCACTGAGAAACAAACCTATATTGTGATTCCCAGGTAGAGACAGATAGTTTAGAAAGCAGGCTCTGAGGACTGATAGGCTTGGCTCTAATCTAGGCAAATTATATAACCTTACTGGGCCTTGGTTTCCCTATCTGTAAAATGCTCCCTATACCATCATTATGAGGGTTAAATGAATCGTTGTGCATTAAAGCGATTAGCATGGGTAAATGCACGATAAATGCCAGCGAGTACTTGTAATAAGAATGCTCTGATCACAACTGCTCCTAACGTACCAGGCAAGGTTATAATTAAAACTTAAATGACATGACAGTTTTAGTAGACTGTATATCTTTTCAATGATTCATACCCATGACAAAAAAGTTACAAACATGTGAAAATCAATGTTGTGTTTTATTTTATCCAAAAATAAATTCTGGCTCTTCCGACAAGGCCTGGGTAATACTTGACAATGTTCATGAAGTCCACAGTAGTGGAACGTCAGGTTCCATAATGTTTCTGTCCACGTTTCATTATATGGATACCTTGATCCCTCTATTAGTGGTTTGGAAGCATCATTGCCACCTTTGGGCTCTACAGAGATGATGCAAGAAAAGGAACACAGACTTTGCTTATTCTTTTTTTTTTTTTTTTGTCTTTTTGCCTTTATCTAGAGCCGCACCCACGGCATATGGAGGTTCCCAGGCTAGGGGTCTAACAGGAGCTGTAGCCGCCGGCCTTCGCCACAGCCACAGCAACGTGGGATCCCAGCCGCGTCTGCGACCTACACCACAGCTCAAGGCAACGCCAGATCCTTAACCCACTGAGCAAGGCCAGGGATCGAACCCGCAACCTCATGGTTCTTAGTCGGATTCATTAACCACTGAGCCACGAAGGGAACTCCTGCTTATTCTTAAGTATGAATAGTATTCCATTGTCTGTATATATCACAGTTTCTTTCTTCCTTCCTTCCTTCCTTCCTTCCTTCCTTCCTTCCTTCCTTCCTTCCTTTCTTCTTTCTTTCTTTCTCTCTCTCTCTCTCTTTCTTTCTTTCTTTCCTTGCCACACCCGTGGCATATGGAGATTTCTAGGCTAGGGGTCAAATCGGAGCTGCAACTGCAGGTCTACACCACAGCCACACCAACACGGGTTCTGAGCCTCATCTGCAACCTACACCATAGCTCACAGCAAGGCCGGATCCTTAACCCACTGGGCGAGGTCAGGGATCGAACCTGCATCCTCATGGATGCTAGACAGATTTGTTAACTGCTGAGCCATGATGAAAACCCATATATCACATTTTCTTTATCCACTCATCTGTCCACGAACATTTAGGTTGTTTCCACATACTGACAATTTCAAATCAGGCTACAGTGAATGTAGGAGTACTAATATCTGTTGAACGTCCTGATTTCAATTGGATAAATACTTAGGAGTAGAATTGCTAGATCATATAGGAGTTCTGTTTTTCAGTTTTTGAAGAACTCCTATATTATTTTCCATAGCAGCTGCTTGATTTGTATTCCCACAAACAGTGTGCAAGCGTTCTAATTTCTCCACATCTACACCAACATTTGTTGGTATTTTTTTAAATAATCATAGACATTGTGGTTTTGATTTGTGTTTCCCTGATGTTTAGTGATATTGATCATTTTTTCATATACGTGTTGACTATTTGTATGTCTTTTTTATAGAAATGTCTATCTAAGTCCTTCACTATTTGATTTTATTATTTTTTGTCTTTTTAGGGCCCCACCTGTGGCATATGGAAGTTCGCAGGCTAGGGATCGAATCAGAGATGTAACTGCCAGCCTGTACCACAGCCACAGCAACTCAGGGATCTACTCCACAGCTCACAGCAACACCAGATCCTTAACCCTCTGAGTGAGGCCAGGAATGAATCCTCCTAATGGGTTAGTTGGATTCATTACCACCAAGCTGCAACAGAAACTCCCTTTATTTTATTTTATTTTTCTTAGTGCATTTTTCAATCAGGTTATTAGAGTTTGTTGTTGTTGTTTTACTATTGAGTTACAGGAATTCCTTATATATTTTGGAGATTAAAACCCTATCATACATGTAATTTGCAAATATTTTCTTCCATTCCCTAGTTGCCTTTTCACTCTTTTGGTTATTTCCTTTGCTGTGCAGAGGCTTTTTAGTGTGATGTGGTTGCATGCATTTATTTTTGTTTTTGTAGCCTATGCTTTCGGTATCATATCCATGAAGTCATTGCCATTGTCATGAAACTCTTCCCTTATATTTTTTACTAGGGGTTTTTCAGTTTCAGGTCCTATGGTTAAATCTTTTCTACATTTTGAGTTGATTTTTGTGTGGTGTTAAGATAAGTGTCCAGTTTTATTCTTCTGCATGTGGGATATCCAGTTTTCCCAACACCTTTCATTGAAAAGACTGTCCTTTCCCCATTTTGTAACCTTGACACTGTGTTGAAGATCAGTTGACCCTATATGCATGGATTTATTCCTTAGTTCTCTTTTCTTTTGCACCCGTCTATATGTCTGTCTTGATGCCAATACCACACTGTTTTGATTCTACAGCTCTGCAGTATATTTTGAAAATTGAAAGTATGACATTCTTCTTTCTCATAATTGATTTGGCTGTTTGTGGTCTGTTGTAGTTTCATATGAATTTTGGAATGTTTTTCTATTTCTGTATAAAAATGCCAGTGGGATTTTGGTAGGGATTGCGTTGACTCTGTAGGTCGCTTTGGGTAGTATGAATATTCTGCAACATGGGACAGCATGGGTGAACCTTCAGGGTGTTACGCTAAGTGAAAGAAGCCAGTCCCAGAAAGACAAATATTGCATAATTCCACTTATATGAGGTATCTAATACAGTCAAATTCATGGAGTCAAAGAGTGAAATAGTGGTTACCAGGGACTGGAGGAGGGAAAATAAGGAGTTCCTAATCAACATTTATAAAGTTTCAGTCAAGCAAGATGAATGTACAACATTGTGCCTAGAGTCACACACTTAAAAAGTTGTCAGGTGGGTAGAACTCATGTTAAATGGTCTTACCGCAATAAAATAAAATTAAAAGTGCAAACAATGTCCTTAGACTTTAGCCTGAGACTGATGTTCAAATCCCTCAAGGCTAATGTGACTTGTAGAAACCTCAGTTTCCTCATCTATTAAAACCGCACTTGGTTCTCTAAAATTTAAAACATAAAGTTACCCTCTGCCCTAGTAATTCCACTCCTGAGTATGTATCTAAAAGAACTGAAACGAGGTCTCAAATACCTGTCCACCCATATTCATAACAGCACTGCTCAGAAGAGCCAAAATGTACAAACAACCCAAATGTCAAAAAACGGGTGAACACACAAATTGTGGGAAACATGCAAATTGTGGTCTGTCCATTCAGTGGAATAGTCTTCAACAATATAAAGGAATGACCTGTCACGGTGTAGATGGATCTTGGAAACACTATGCTAAGTCAAAGAAGCTAGGTACAAAATGCCACATATTCTATGAGTCCATTGTAAGGTAAACCCATAGAAACAAAGCAGACCGGTGGTTTCCATGCTCTGACTAGAGGCAGAAATGGTAGAAACTGTTTAAAGGGTACAAGATCTTCTTTGCGATGATAAAAATCCTTGGACTCTAGATAGGAGTGGTGATTGAACAACACTGGGATTGTACTAAAATGCATCTGAAATTATTCCGTTTAAAATGGTTTAACTTAATTTTATGTGAATTTTCACCTCAATTAAAAGAGGAAGGGAGAAAGGAAGGATGGAAGGAAGGAGGGAAGGGTGGGGGTAGGGGATGGGGGAGGGGAGGGAAGAGAAAGAAAGGAAGAAAAGGAAGGGTCTGGGGACCAGCAGCATCAGCATCACCCGCTAACTTGTTAGCAATGCACATTTTCAAGGCCTGCCCCCACCCCACCTACTGACTCAGAAGCTCCAGGGCTCAGCAGTCTTATCTCATAAGCTTCCCAGGTAATTCTAAAGGTTTGGATCCACTGTTTTTAAGGATCAAATATGATAACGGAGCACACGGTATGTGGTCAGTAGGGCCATTAGCAGTACAGCCTGGCTCACTGGTTCATCTGTCACAGGCTAAAAGAGAAACTCTGCGTCTTAGGGGAACCACACGACACATCCGAGGCTGGAAGGAATAATTCGTCTTCATGTCTACTCTGTTTGAAAGGTTCAGACTCCAGAGACAGATGGAGACAAACTGCATCTGGCCCCACCCCAGCCTGCCAAACAGTTCCTCATCTCACCGCCCGCCTCTCCGCCCGTCGGCTGGCAGCCCGTCAGCGATGCCACGCCCGTCCTTAACTACGACCTCCTCTATGCCGTGGCCAAGCTAGGACCAGGTAAGCTCCACCGCCGTCACCCTTCCTGAAACTGAACATTTGTCAGCAACCCAGAAAAGCCAAACAAGATGAACAGCCCTGAAATCCTGAGCTCCCGGTAACATCTGCATTTCTAATGCCTGTATCGATGTATATGAACAGCGAGAGGGACCATGAATGAACATGCAGCATCAGACTTTGTTCAGAAGCAATTCAGGAGCCAGCCTTAAAATGTCAGTCTGTACAGCTTCGGGATGGCAGTGCAGAGAGATTGCAAAGAGCTAGAGCCTAATTCTTGTGGAATTTCGCTCTAGAACGCAAGGACGTCTTTTCCTCAAAACAGGCAAAATGAGCTTTACCAGCTGGCACGAGGCTTCTATGCACTGTGCCACCTTGTTTTTACTGCCGCCACAGGTGTGCCCAGGAGCCCCTCTGCTGCAAGACAATTGCCAAAGTGAAGCCTCTAAGTTCCCAAGAAGCCGATTACAATAGCCTCTAACTTTAGAGCAACCTATATGGTCGTTTTGTTCCGATGTTGGTCCATGTAGCCTGGGTGCTCTCGTTTTCACTGCAGTGTAGTATTCCACCCTGTGAACCCACTGTGGCTCTGTACTCATCCACTCTCCTCTTGATGGACATTTACACGGTTTCCAGTTTCTTGCCATTATGATGGAAGCTATAGTAGCACTCTTGTACATACCTGCTATGCACTTATCCAAAAGTTTCTTTATGTCTTATACCTAGAGGTGATACTGTCCTCGGATTCAGCAAATGTCACCTTGTGATCCAAAAGCATCTTCCTATATTCTAACAGGAGGGGAAATGCTGGAAAGTGTCGGGGAAGGGGAGGCTGAAACCTAGTGGCAGCTGCAGTTTTAGGCAGCATGGATCAAAGACAAATAATAGCCAGGGTGTCTGCTCTCTCTGTTAGTGCAAGTCTGTGTGCCGGCACATAGTGAGGCCACACAAACTGAAACGCTGACGTTTGGAGCAGAGAAAGGTTTATCGTAGGACCGTGAGAGGACCTGGGTGGCTTGTGCCCCCAAAATATGCCCAACTCCTGGAAGCAAAATTGCAAAGCAATTTAAAGGCAAAGGGAAGGAGGGACGTGGTTGGTTGTTACAGACTTCCTGGGGCAGAGATCCTTGGTTCTTGGAGCTTCCCGCAGAGGTCAGGCCACCATGTTCCTGTAACCCTCCAACAAGACAGACGCTATACTTCAGAGAGGAGCTGAAGCAGAGGATATGGACAGGGGGCTGCCCGGAGAAGACCCCAAAGGGTCCTGCTCCACTGCATCTCTACTGGCGGTTCTCCCAGTGTGAGAGGGGCTAACTGCACCCCAAGATATTCAAAATTAATTGATTCGAGTCAACTCAGGCATCAGTGTTTTTTTAAAAAATCTCCCCAGGAGATTCTGATATGCAGATGAGTTCAAGAACCACAGTGGGAAGAAGTGGAATGGACTGGGAGTCTGGGTTTAGTAGATGCAAACTATTGCATTTGGAGTGGATCAGAAATGACACTGTATCCTGCTGTACAGCACAGGGAACTATATCTAGTCACTTGTGATAGAACATGATGGAGGATAATGTGAGAAGAAGAATGTATATATGTGTATAACTGGGTCACTGCTGTACAGAAGAAATTGGCAGAACATTGTAAATCAACTATAACAAAAAAAGTAGTTAAGGAGTTACCACTATAATAAAAAAAAAAAATAGTTGAGTTCCTGTCATGGCTCAGTGGTTAACAACCCCAACTAGTATCCATGAGGATGCGGGTTCGATCCCTGGCCTTGCTCAGTGGGTTAAGGATCTGGCGTTGCTGTGAGCTGTGGTGTAGGTCACAGACACGGCTCAGATCCCACGTTGCTGTGGTTGTGGTGTAGGCCAGCAGCTACAGCTCCAATCTGACCCCCCAGCCTTGGAACCTCCATATGCCACAGGTGTAGCCCTAAAAAGATGAAAAGACAAAAAAATAGTTAAGGAAAAAACAAAAAAAAAGAAAAGAAAAGAAAAGAAAGAAAAAGAAACCACCAGTAGCCAAACGCCCAGTGCCTGGGATGACAAATTTATAAAACGTTCTTACTAGTATTTCTTAGTGTGGTCAGAAAAACATCTGGATCAGAATCTCCCACCCTAGAAATCTGAATAAGCACACATGTTGATTCTTGCACACCCTGAAATTTGAGAGCCCTGGGTAGGAGGGTGACCCAGTGTCCTGATTTGCCCAGACTCGGGTTCCTGGGAACTTGTGATTTCCAAACCAGGAAATTCCCAGGCAAGTCAGGATAAGCTAGTCATCCGACTGGATTTTCAGATTGAGATGAGGATGGTTTGATCAATAAGTACCCCCTGCAAGAGAATTACTGGTGGCCCCATGTGCGGCCTTGAAGTTAGATTACAGCACTTTCAAGAGCCAGGTCGTTGGGGGTTTCTTTGTAATCATCATCTTGTCCCTCAGCTTTCTGGGGCCTTGAAAATGGCCATTGGGGGAGTTCCAGTTGTGGCTTAATGGTAACGAACCCGACTAATATCCAGGAGGATTCAGGTTCGATCCGTGGCCTTGCTCAGTGGGTTAAGGCTCTGGCATTGCTGTGAGCTGTGGTGTAGGTCGTAGACACGGCTCAGATTGCTCGTTGCTGCGGCTGTGGTGTAGGCCGGAGGCTACAGCTCAGATCTGACCCCCAGCCCATGAATTTTCATATGCCACGGGTGCAGCCCTAAAACAGACAAACAAACAAAAGGCCATTGGTTTTACTCTCAAAGAGCCACTGTGAGAAACAGCTGGTGTCCAACTACTTAAGATGGGCGGATGGGGAGTTCCTGTCGTGGCGCAGTGGTTAACGAATCCGACTAGGAACCATGAGGTTGCGGGTTCGATCCCTGGCCTTGCTCAGTGGGTTAAGGATCTGGCGTTGCCGTGAGCTGTGGTGTAGGTCACAAACGCGGCTTGGATCTCTGCGTTGCTGTGGCTGCGGTGTTGGCCGGTGGCTACAGCTCCGATTAGACCCCTAGCCTGGGAACCTCCACATGCCCCGGGTGCGGCCCTAAAAAAATGACAAAAGGCAAAAAAAAAAAAAAAAAAAGATGGGCTGATGGAAGAAACCGTGTAATCATGAGGGAGATGCCTGTGGAATGTGATTTCCCTGAAAGTCTAGTCCACATGACAGGAATCCTGAGCACACACACTCACATCCAAAGAGAGCCGTAGGGGTAACCTAGGCAGCTGCTTGTGGAATGTGTGTAAAATAAGTAAACTCTGCTCAAGTCAAACCTTGTGACCCATTTCCCCCAGTCACTGGGGAAACCTCAGACAGAGGACCAATGACACTGCTGTCCTTGAGCTGCTGGCTTGACTCCCAAGCAGATATTAACAAGATGTGAACAAGAACGCAGCTGAACACCTCGTACAGCTGTTTGTAGTGTCAACCCACTGAGCTCTCCATAGACTCACTAAGGTCTTGGCCGGAAGGCCTAGGAGTCGTGGCCAATTTCATGTTACAGGCGGGACAACAGAGGCCTGGAGAGAGGGTAGGAATGACCTGCCAGTGACAAGGCCAGGGCTCCAGGCGGGGCTCCTCCTGCTTCAGCTAAGTCAGACTTTCAGGCCCCAGGCGGCCTCTGGTCCACTCCCTTAGAGCCTGCAATCCAGTTAAGTTCAGATCCCATTTTATTTTTTTTTTTGTCTTTTCTTTTCATGGCCTCACCTGCGGCATATGGAAGTTCCCAAGCCAGGGGTGAACTGGAGCTGCAGCTGGGACTTATGCCACAGCCACAGCAACACCAGATCCTTAACCCACTGTGTGAGGCCGGGGATTGAATCCGTATATCCTCACGGAGACAATGTCAGGTCCTTAAACTGGGGACTTCTCAAAACGTCTTTTATCCAGAGCCAGAAAGAAAATTCATTCATATTTAATGTTTGCAATGCTTGATGCAAAGGCAAGAAAAGGGCACATCACAGACACCCTCCCTGGCTCTGGGAGCTGAGTCCTGGATCTGATGGGCCCTGCTGGGACCAGCGTGACCTGGCGCTGACACCAGCCGACGGACTGGATGGAGTGAAAATCAGACCTCAGAAGAGATGCTCACAGAGCCTGGTACAGAGGAGGGGGGTGTAGGAAAGAAGTGGTCTTAAAGAGGCCAAAAAGGGGGGAGGATACTTTTTGAAACTTGTGAATAATTTACCAATAGTGTTAAAAAATGCATGTCTTTTACCTTAATTGTGCAGCTAACCTGTGAGCCTTAGCGAGTAAATCTGCCAGTTCTGAAGTGCCCGGCTGTGCACTCAGCACGGAGGTAGGCGCTGTTAATACCCCCATTTTCCAGATGGGAACACTGAGCCGTAGAGAGGTGAACACACTTGCCCAGGGTGACACAGCTGGCCGGGAGCAGAGACAATTGTCCACCCCGGCTCTTCTGACCACCCCTTGGCCAGAGCCCCTGGCCTCTACTAAGGGTCCTGGCTGCCTGGGTGGGCTTTACACCGGCGCCGCCCTAATCCAGGATAGCATTTATCCCAGCCCTGCCCTGGCAGTCATCTCTAACTCCACCGTAACCTCCAGAAAGCCGACCCCGGGTCTGGTAAGCGTGCACATGAAGCTCTGCGTGCTCTGCGTGCAAGAGCGAATACGGAGGGTCTCCTGCTCCTCACAGATGACCGAGACCGCACCCTTGGAACAGCCTTCATTGGGGTGTCTCCCCTTTATCGCTTTCTCCTTTCCTTGCCGGCAGTTTGAGGCTGTTTCTCTTTATTTAATCATCCGCGTGTCCTTTTCCCATGTCCTTAAAGCGCCTACACCCCACCCAGATGGACGATTTATATCCCGCAAAGCATCTCGCAGAGGTTGGAGATGCGGGCCAGAGGCGCCGGTTCAGCTGCAGTGATGAGAGCAGAGCCCCGCCCGCACCTCCCTCCGCCGCCACCTGCGCCGCACCTCCACCCGCCACCGGGCAGCACGGCAAGGAATCACTCCCTCAGTGTCCTCCTGGCACTTCCCACAAATGCTCACTTCCACTCGTGGTAGTGTTCTGCTCTTCAGCTGTCTTCCCTGCTTTCTGAGGGGAGAACGTGTATTGGATTCATTTTGGTTTTCCCGGTGCCTGATAGCAAGGTATACAGCGTCGATGCTCAGTCGGTACTGAACAAACGCAGGAATGAATGTGCGAAGAGGTAAGAGCTGTTAACCCGCCCTAGAAGTGGTTCCTTCCTTGGTAAATTGTTGCTGTTTTTTAGCTTTAGCCAGACTGAGATGGGCAGCACTAAATGAATGTTTTCTCCACTGAGAGGACTTACAGCATTTCCATTTGGGGGAGAAAAAAGTGACTTAGAAAAAATTCACTTTTAATCCTTAGGCAAAATCATTTCGGTAACAA
The DNA here is from genome assembly GCA_004024745.2 of Catagonus wagneri. Taxonomy (NCBI): domain Eukaryota; kingdom Metazoa; phylum Chordata; class Mammalia; order Artiodactyla; family Tayassuidae; genus Catagonus; species Catagonus wagneri. The sequence continues at coordinate 17,127,825 of PVHT021183523.1, forward strand.
ATTATACGTCATGCCGTGTTAACGGATGATGGCCTCTCTTCCAGGAGTAGAGAAATAAGTTAGAATGAGAGCAGAGCAGAGCAGCTCAAATGATCAAGGGAATGGAGTTTTACTTCCTTCGGAGGAGTGACAAGTGGTTCTAAGCGCGTGGAGCTGAGTGACTGAGAAAGGACGCAGAAGTCCAGGATGCTGAGGGACAGAAATTCTAAACAAAGACATCTGAGAGCGGGGATCCGGGGTGAGACAGCACTCAGGCTGGGGATCCGGGGTGAGGTGGTACCCAGGCCAGGCATCACTTCGACAAAGCAGCTGGCTCATGGGAGCTTTGACACCTCTAGCTACCCACAGAAGGCAGTGGCGTGTGTCATAATCGTATGACCGCGGTGGCTGGCACGATATTTACCAACTCTATTTAATATAACTTAGTCAAACTTTCGTTCATGGCTTAATTTTTATCACTGCTGTGTCCCGTGGGGGTGTGGTCGAGCAAGGCGTTATGAGCTACCACTGCAGTGTGCTTGATACCTGCTCCTTTTAATCTTTAAGATTTGGAGGGCATTCTCACTGGAGTGCGGATACTTGCATGTGTAATTTTATTAAAAACAAATAGAAAGGCTAGGACCAAACCTGTGTGTTTATGGAGTAATAATGTGTTCATGGAGGCTAAGTGGGAGAGGGAGAGCACAGGCATCGGTCAGACGGGCAGCGGCAGAGCAGCAGCTTGCTCTTTCAGAAAGGAACACGGGTGACCCTGTTCCGGAGAGGACGGCTCATGCTCCCTGGAACATCTAAAGAGGCTCTTGAAACAAGCACGGGGGGCAAGTGCAATCACAGAGTGACCATGATCGAACACAAGCCTGCGGATTTCCTTTGAAATACTTAACAGGATGTTACAACGCAAGACCAGGGCCACATAACACTGGAGAAGCATGGCTCTGTTCTGTTTATTCCAGTGAGAACAAGTTCCCAGTCCGGAAAATATGAGAGGCAATATTTCAAACACTTTCATTTTTTATTTTTTTATTTTTTATTTTTTTGTCTTTTGTCATTTTTGGGCCGCACCCGAGGCAAGTGGAGGTTCCCAGGCTAGGGGTCTAATCGGAGCTACAGCTGCCGGCCCACACCACAGCCACAGAAACGCGGGATCCAAGCCACGTCTGCGACCTACACCACAGCTCACAGCAACGCCAGATCCTTAACCCACTGAGCAAGGCCAGGGATCGAACCCTCAACCTCATGGTTCCTAGTTGGATTCATTTCTGCTGCACCATGATAGGAACTCCTCAAACACTTTTAATCACTGTCTCCATGACTATATGTTCTGCTTTTTGATCCAGAAAGTAAGGGGAATGGATAAATTAGGGCGAAAAAGGTAAATAGAAACAATGGGTAAAACATATATAGGGCTTACTTGTGTGTCAGGCACTGTTCCAAACACTTGGCTGTACAGATTATCTCATTTAATGTTCATTGTGTTATTTCTCATTTATGCAGCTGAGGAATGTGAGGCACAGAGTGGTTAAGTAATTTGTCCAAGGCTACACAGCTGGGAAGTTAAAATATGTCCCTCCACCCCTGACAAGAAACAGGCAGGATTCATGGAGCCTGTACCATTGTCTTGAGGAGTGGAAAGTCTGAGAAACCAAATTAATTTATCCAAAAGAAATTCCAGATTGTTGCAAAAAGACTTTTTTTTTTTTGGCTATGGCATTCAGCAGTTTGCTATGGGATCTCAGGCCCCAGACAAGGCACTAAACCTCCAACCACAGCGGTCAAAGTGCCGAATCCTAATCACTAGACCACTATGGAACTCCCAGGACGTTTTAAAAATACAGAACAGCTTAGACATTTTGTCTCTCCAGACTTCCATTCTCGGCTTATTGGCACCTCCTAAAGCATATCCACTGTATCTGTTCTCTAAGGTGGGTCAGATGCTTTCCTCTAATGTCCAGAGGGCTGCTTGGATCAGAGTTTGCCGTCCTCCACTGTTTAAAAGCCTATCATCATCTCTGTAAAACAGAAGCTTTCTATGCAATCAAAATGACAATGAGGGAGTTCCTGTTGTGGCACAGCAGAAACGAATCCGACTTGGAGCCATGAGGCTGTGGGTTCGATCCCTGGCCTCCCTCAGTGGGTTAAAGATCCAGCGTTGCCATGAGCTATGGTGTAGGTGCAGACGCAGCTTGGATCTGATGTGGCTGTGACATAGGCCGGCATCTACAGCTCGGATGAGATCCCTAGCCTAGGAACCTCCATATGCTGCGGGTGCAGCCCTGAAAAGCCAAAAAAAAAAAAAAAAAAGCTATACTGAGGTATCACTGTCAGAATGGCCATCATCACAAAGTCTACAAATAGGAGTTCCCACTGTGGCTCAGTGGTAACGAACCCAGCTAGTATCCGTGAGGATACGGGTTTGATCCCTGGCCTCACTCAGTGGGTTAAGGATCCGGCGTTGCCATGCGCTGTGGTGTAGGTTGCAGATATGGCTCAGATCCGGCATTGCCGTGCCTGTGGTGTAGGCCAGCAGCTGCAGCTCCAACTCAACTTCTAGCCTGGGAATTTCCATATGCTGAGGGTGTGGCCCTAAACAGACAAAAAAAATTTAAAAAGTCTACGAATAATAAATGCTGGAGAGGGTGTGGCGAAAAGGAAGCCCCCTACACTGTTGATGGGGATGTAAATTCATGCAGCCACTGTGGGGAACGACAGTATGGAAGTTTATGAGAAAACTAAAAATAGAGTTACCATGTGGCCCAGCAGTCTCACTGCTGGGCATTTATCTGGAAAAGACAAAAACTCTAATTCAAAAACAACAACAACAATAAAGCACCCAATGTTCATTGCAGCACTATTCATTATTTACAATAGCCAAGACGTGGAAGCAACCTAAATGTCCATCAACAGAGGAATGGATAAAGAAGGTAGGGTGTATATATATTGTATATGTAAAGCTGAATACTACTCAGCCATAAAAAAGAATGAAATGCCATTTGCAGCAACATGGATGGACCCTGAGATTATTATCCTAAGTGAAGTAAGCCAGACAAATGGATGTGGAATCTAAAAAAATGATTTGAATTAACTGATTTACAAAACAGAAACAAACTCACAGGCATAGAAGACAAACTCATGGTTAGCAAAGGAGAAAGCGGATGGGGGAGGAATAAATTTGGAGTTTGGGATTAACAGGTACACACCACTATCTAGAAAACAGATAAACAGGATCCTACCGTATAGCACAGGGAACTTTATTCAATACTCTGTAATAACCTATAATGGAAAAAGAACCTGAAAAGATTATATATATATATATATTTTATATATATCAGAACTGAATCATTTTGCTATACATCAGAAACTAACACAACATTGTAAATCAACTAAACTTCAAAAAAAAAAAAAACCAAAATCTTTGTATATTTATATTAGTTCCCCCTGGTGAATTTAGAGAATGGCCTGGACAAAATTAGAAGCGCTTTGACCTGGTGGAGAATGGATTGGATGGTTACTTTTGTTTTACAATGCCTATTGTTCCCGACCCCAGAAAGAGTACAGTGCTGTGTTGCTTTTGGATGTAAAACAAAATAGGAAAAACAAAACCCAGCCCAGCAAAACAGTGTATCTGTACTCATCAGCAAAATGGCAAAATAGCAACGTACAGGCCCTAGATGGGTGGTAAATCCAAAGTGGGATGTGAAATGCCAGCCTATTCTGCTCCCTCGAATGGTTCTGGAAAGTCAAGGTCATTGTCAGTGGAAATGCCTGCAGGGAGCGATATGAAAGTCATTGTCTAGTCCCTTTTTTCCTCCTGCTATTTTTAGCCCGTGTTAAGGGAGATCAATTTTAGTTAACTGCAGAAGAGGGCTTAAAATGGTGCTGGAATTTCAAGTTGCATACGTCTGCTATATTTAGAGTTTTTTTTCCAAATTCTTCTCTCTCAAAACATGCCATAGTACAGCAATTTCGCTGGTTTGCTGCTTGGTATACTGTTTTCCCCGAATGGAAAAATACATTTCACTAACTCGTGCCACTTCTAAGGAAGAAACATTTTCTATTCCAGGCTCATTGACTGGAAGGTACAGAAAATTCCATTTTTAAAATGTCGATGAACACCTCTATTTGGGGTGCCTAGGCTATGACTGTTATATAAGCCCCGGTTCTTGGTCGACAGTTGCTATATTCTGATCAAAGACATGAGAAGCAAATACAACAGCCAGTCCCGGGGTTCCATTTAGTGCACGTCACCTCGCCACCCGAGGGACACAGATTTGTGAGCCTGAGACTCACGCTCCTAATTTTCCACCTCCTTTTGAAGAATTTTCTCTGGATGAAAAAAAAATAATAATAAAGGGGCTTGTCTTCTTAGTATGTATTCCACAGTAATCCTCGATCACTCTTGAGTAGCAATAGGAATTACTTCCTTTTCTTATTTCACAGGTAAACCATGCACGTTGTAGAAAAAGAAAAGACAGCTATGGGCACGTCGGAGCGCGCGCATGCGCGATCGTGCACATCCGCATGGCTATTCTGGTAGCAAAGCCCCTAATGTTGGGAAAGGAGGAATAGAGTGATCATTACCAGGGAGGAGGAGGTCCCGATTCCGTGGCCAGGCACACAGAGAACTCGTCCACGTCCACACGCTCTTCCTGTACTCACGTCTTCGCTCACCTGTCCGCCCTCGGCCCCAGGGCACGAGTCCACCTGGCAGGCTGCGGGGACCCTGCCTCCCTGGTCTCTGTCTTCCCACCTGTGGTTGCCGGAGCCCCTCACCTCTCCCGCTAGGGCTCTTGCTCCTTTGTCTAAACCACTTGTTCAGGTCCTCAGTCCTGGTGTTCCTATGAAGTCCTTTCAGGTCCTAAATGACTCAGGAGGGAATGAGGATAATCCGGGCCCTAATGCAGTTTTAGCGGGAGACTCCCGGAAGATAAGCAAACTTTCTTTCCTTTTTTTTTCTTTTGAAATTGAAATATAGTTGACTTGTCATATTAGTTTCAGATCTATAGCATAATGATTCAGTGTTTTCACATACTCCATTAAAAGTTACTACATAATAATAGCTATAATTTCCTGCTGTTCAAGATATCCTTGTTACTTACCTATTTTGTACATAGTAGTTTATGTATCTTAATCCCGTCAACCACTGGTTTGCTCTCTGTTTCTGTGAATCAGTTTTTTTGCTCTATATAGTCACTGGTTGTATCTTTTAGATTCCACGTATATGTGATATTGTATAGCATTTGTCTTTCTCTGTCTGACTCATTTCACTAAGCATAATATTCCCTGGGTCCATCCACATTGCTGCAAAGGGTGCTATTTCGTTCTTTTTATGGCTGAGTAATATTCCTGCGTGTGTGTGTGTACACACATCTTTCTCCATTCATCAGTTGATGGCACTTTGGTTACTTCCGTATTCTGGCTATTGTAAGTAGTGCTGCCGTGAACATTGGGGTGCATGTTTGTTTTCGAGTGAGTGTTTGCATTTTTTTCCAGATAAACACCCAGGAGTGGAATTGCTGAATCATACTTTCAGTTTTTTGAGTACCCTCCATACCGTCTTCCATAATGGCTGCACCAATTTACGTTCCCATCAAAAGTATACAGGGGTTCGCTTTTCTCCACATCCTCACCAACATTTGTTATTTGTTAGACCTTTTGATGATAGCCATTCTGACAGCTGTGAGGCAAACTTTCTTTTACAGAAATAAAGCTCCTCGTAGCCCAAACCTCGGCAGTGCCTCCCTCTCCGCTGCCAACTCTCCCTCCCTCTCCCTCCCGTTCCCTCTAGCCCTTCTCATCTTAGCAAAGCCCACTTCTGTTTTCCTGCTTCGATGAGGGTCAGGTGTGTGGATGGGGGTGGGTGAAGAAGACCTTCGACCACTCGTGTGGATGGTCTTTTGCCAACATGCATTCATGTCAGACCTGCTGGGGGCTGGGAAGTTCACGTGCAGCCCTGATGCCTTTTCCGGGCCCTCCCAACCACATTAGTGAACACCACAGGCGACATGGCTGTCACGTGTTGGTACTAAGTGGACCTTGGTTGGAATTCTGCCTCTCCCAGTTGTTTGTGGTGACCTGAAGCAATGTACTTCACCCGCTTTCCCCTTTACACTTCTTTTTTTCTCAATGGAAATTTTCTTTTCTTTTTTTTTTTGCTTTTTAGGACCACACTTGCAGCATATGGAGGTTCCCAGGCTAGGGATCCAATCGGAGCTACAGCTGCCAGCCTACACTACAGCCACAGCAACACAGGATCTGAGCCACGTCTGCGACCTACACCACAGCTCACGGCAATGCCGGATCCCTGACCCACTGAGCGAGGCCAGGGATTGAACCCGCATCCTCACGGATCCTAGTCAGGTTCATTAACCGCTGAGCCATGAAGGGACCTCCCTCAATGGTCATTCTTTGACAGCTTGCAAGCACATCATGGAGATGGAATTGTTAAAATACATCAAGCACTTAGCCTAGTGCCTGGCACGTAGGAACTATCAAATCCATGGCGGGTGCTATGATCATTCTGCTCACAGTATTATTTAGCAGGGCCTCCTCAGAGAGATTTCTAGTTTCCTCTGCCAGTGCATGTATTACGGTATGTGCCACACTTGGAACAGGGTCTGCCAGGCAGTGAGAACAAGGTGTGTGTGTCCTTTGTGATGGCTGTTATTTACATGGGCTTATTCTCCAAACTGCCAGTGAAATATTTGGTTTGGTCTGTGCTTTGCTTTATACCTTCTGCCAGTGTGGCTTGGAAGGCATGCTTGGACAGAGCGGCTGCTGTACAAGAAAAGCTGCAGAGCTGTTCATTCAGTGATTGACCCTGCCCTTGAGTCTACCTATAGCATTTTCCTCCAAGATCTCCCCAAATTAAATGAGCTCATGGAATCACTAAGCAATCAGGGAGAAAAAATTTACCAAGGGCTTCTTTGGAATATTTCTTCCTCTCTGGGATTTTTTTTTTTTTTTTTTAGGGCCACACCTGCAGCATACAGAGGTTCCCAGGCTAGGGGTCAAATCGGAGCTACAGAAGCCAGCCTTCGCCACAGCCACAGCAACGCCAGATCCGAGATGCATCTTCAACCTGCACCACCGCTCAGGGCAATGCTTGGATCCTTAACCCACTTAGCGGGGCCAGGGATCAAACCTGCGTCCTCATGGATACTAGATGGGTTCGTTACCGCTGAGTCGTGACGGGAACTCCGTATGCTGATTTTTGTAAACCCGGTGAGCACACCGTTTATTCTAGAGAAAATGCGGGAAAATTCAAAGTTGAAGAAGATTCAAGTCGTGGCCCTGGAGCCAATGGTGCCCTGACGCAGCATCTCCGGGAGCGCCTAGGCCGACAGTCACTCTGCGATTGTGCCAGGACCACAGTGCACAGTGAGCCCCCCTCCCACCTCCCAAGAACAGGAAGCAGCCCCGGGGCACCGTCACCTCCTCTGGGCCTGCAGGAAACCAGACATTGTCGCCTGTTTCCATCCACTTGGGAACAGAGGACACAGAACTTTGGCACCTGTTTTGAACAGTGCCTGAGCCCACGTCGGTTCCAGGGGCTCGAATGAGGATTTAACGTGCCGATTTCAGAGAGGCAGCAGTGCGTAAAGGCTGGACGAGAGATCTGAGTTCTCTGCTCAGGAAGCGAACCTGGCAGCCTGGATGAAAACCAGGAATTCTAGTCACTAGAGGCTTGACGCAGAGCTGCCCTGACTCTTGCCCCCTGTTAAAAGGAAGACGGTTGCAAGGAGGGCAAAGACTGTAAAAAAACAGGTACAGAGTTTATTGTTAGAAACACAGTTCAGCACGTGGGAGAGCACACGGAGCGGTCAGTGTGATCTCAGGCAGAAGCAAAAACACACGCCCAAGAGAGGGGCTCGGGTGTGGGCGTCCCCTGAACGAGAAGCCAGCCAGAGAGGTGATTTCAATTACTTCCGGAGGACACTTCTTCGGGGTCTTTGTTTTCCTTTGGCCAATTATCTTGATGACGTTGCTTTTTTCTTTTTTTTTTTTCATTTTTGTTCTTTTCTTGCTTTTTAGGGCCGTACCCGAGGCAGATGGAAATTCCCAGGCTAGGGGTCCAATCAGAGCTACAGCTGTCAGTGTACCCCTCCAGCCATGGCAGCCGTGCCATATCCGAGCCGCATCTATGACCTCAGCTTGCAGCAACGCCAGATCCTTAACCCACTGAGTGAAGCCAGGGATCAAACCCGCATCCTTATGGATAGTAGTGGGGTTCTTAACCCGCTGAGCCACAACGGGAACTCCCGATTCTCTTTTTTTACGTCTCACACCTGGGCGATCTGCGTGAGCATCTCTTGACTAAGATGGATTCCCAAGCAAGGCATGGTGGGAAGCTCATCTAGACTTATTATCGTCCGGCATCCCCTCCCTTTCTGACCCTGAGGTCTTTTGCCCACACGGGGCTTAGCCCTCTTCTAATCTTGCCATTACCACAGTTTGCTCTGTCCACAGAAGACAAGCACCAATTTTTTGCCTTGTGCCTGTCGTTATTTCTGTCCGGAAGTATAGACAGGTGGCTGGTTGGGAATGTCTCTCCTGGAGTCCATCCATCTCCCGCTTCAGTGCAGCTACATCCCAGAGGATTTTGCCTTTGCTGGGCTGGGCATTTGCTTCACAGTGGAAGGCAGGAAACTCCGGCCAGTGCCTTTCCTGAGGTCCGGGCCTTTTTTCCGCCCCGGGGAAAAGGACAGTTTGAGGACAGACAAGAGGAGTTGCGAGTGTGATAGGCAAGCCCGGACTTGTCCTTGAAAAGACGCGCTGGTCTGCTTGGCCATCCCACGGGCTCCTTGCCGCCCACGGAGCCCGGTGGGTCCCCAAGCCGGGGGATGGTGCTGACGTCAGCCTTGGTGGGAGAGGAGTTAGCTGAAGCCCGAGGGGAGAGAGGCCAGAAATAGAACCATTCAGTCCGGCCAGACCCAAGCTCGGTCTTTTTATTCCCTGCGCTCCTGGCAGCTGTTGCGCTTTGCTGGATTTTGATAGTAAGAAAGTTTCCCAAAATAGAACAGTAAAATGTCAGCGTTAATGGCAACACAGCAATAAAATAGCCCTACTACCAAGCGGTCTGACTTTGTTAACTCGGCGTGAAAGTTGTCTCATCCTGAACGTGACCCAAGCACATCTAATCCGAGAGGAGAGCAAGTGTCCCCCGCCTCCTTTCTTTTAGGGCCATGCCTGCAGTATAGGGAAGAGGTTGAATCAGAGCTGCAGCTGCTGGCCACAGCCACAGCCACAGTCACAGCCACAGCCACAGCCACGCCAGCTAGCTCTGAGCCCCGCCTGCAACCTACACCGCAGCAGCTCACAGCGATGCCAGATCCTCAACCCACTGAGCGAGGCCAGGGATCAAACCCTCATCCTCACAGATACCCATCTGATTCGTAACACGCTGAGTCACAGCGGGAACTCTGCAAGTGTTTCCTTTTGAAGCAGTAAGCACACGGCAGCTAGTGGTGTCTTTAAGGGCATGGTCCTTATCCCAGCCAAGGCAAAGAAGGGCTTTATCCAAAGGCTAGCTTCATTATATACATGTTACTACTATTTTTTATTTTTATTTTTTTACAGCTAGCTTCTTTCCAACAGATGAGGACAGGGGCAGGATCCCGTCAGTCCCCTGGTCGTGGTCCCTGCAGTCAGCACCTCATCCCCGGGTCCCACAGACTCCGGCTCACTGTACCTGGCAGGTTCTTTTCTGTCACTCTCACACCAGAGGATGAGAAGCGGCCGTCAGCTCTGTCCTCGCATCCCACCCAACAGGGCCATAGGCAGGACCACAGGGGCCACCCGTGTTTCTGCAAAAGGCACTTCCTCTCCAAACCTGCGAACTTCCAAGAAATCCTGTGCTAAAAACAGGGACCACCTCAGCAGATGGGGCATTATTTCTTTCTCTGTCTCTTGCCTGAAGACACCTCATTCACAATTGCAAAGCATTCAGAAAAAAAGAGAAAAAACATTCTGGGGGGGAAAATAAGAGAATTTTAGAAACCTTGGGTTTAGTGACCCCGATCACCGGGATTTGCTGTTCTCCCAGAAACAAAGATGAGGCCAAGGATCAATGAGCAACGAGCAGTGCTGGCGGCTGGGAGGGGCCGCAGAGCTGACCCCCACCCCCGCCACCTTGCTTCTTCTCTCTCCTGCATCCTCAGCCTCCCTCCCTCTGCTACCGTCTGCCTGCACTGCTGTCACTTTCCAATGAAAAATAAGGAGGCAGGAGTTCCTGTTGTGGCTCAGCAGAGGCAAAGCCAACTAGTATCCATGAGGACGCGGGTTTGATCCCTGGCCTTGCTCAGTGGGTTAAGGATCTGGCGTTGCCGTGAGCCGTGATGTGGGTCGCAGACATGGCTTGGATCTGGTATTGCTGTGGCCGTGGTGTAGGTCGCAGAGGAGGCTCGGATCCAGCATGGCTGTGGCTGTGGTGTAGGCTGGCAGCTCCAGCTCCGATTCCACCCCTAATCTGGGAACTTCCATATGCTACAGGTGCAGCCCTAAAAAAAAAAAAAATTAAATTAAAAAAAAAATAAGACTTCAGACTGGAGGAAGGGAGGGTTATCTGAACGCCAGCGTCCTCACAGGACCCTAGTCCCCTGCCTGTCTCCCTAAGCCGTGTAACAGTGGCCACCCGGATCCTGAAGCAGAGCGAAGTGCCGGGGTTGCTGGGTACCAGATTAAGTGTTGCTACGTCCAAACTGGCAGGGCCACATCCTCACACTGCTAAACCCCGTTTTCAACAAGCACCCCCGGGAAGGTGCTCAGGTGCTTGCAAACCACTGCTCCAAAAACTGAAGACTGTGCCTTGCAAGCACTGGCTGTTTGCAGCATCAACGCTTAACGATATGTGCCCAGCAGGGTCGAGACTAGCCCAGCACTGGTGCTGGTGGTCCTCACTCTGGCCATCAGGCAGAGGCATCTTCCACCACAGACTGAGGGTGACAGCAAAATCCCTGCGCTGGGTGGTGTCTGGCTTGGATCCTGGGAGGTGAGTGGGATTTAAGGAACTAGGCGAGGCAGGTTTGGTGGGTATAAAAATGTGGCTGTCACAAGTGGTGAGAGATTATGCAGTCTTTTGTCCTAGTCTGAGAAATGAGGACTTGATTGAGTGAGACCCCCAGAGAGCCACTGACCAGGAGGGTGTCTGGGCGATGCTGCTTTTAGGCTTTTCCGTGAAGGATGGGAATGGATGTCAGGAGACGAGTAAGAGGAGTGAGCTGGCCGTCAGGCTGAGAAGTTACAGGCACGCACATGGAGAGTGTTCCCTGCTCCTGCCCGTCTCCTGGGCACCTTCTCCTTGTCTTTTCGACCCAGGTCAACTGTCGCCTCCACCGGGAAGCCTTTCAGAGTTACTTGTTCCTTCCAGTTTGGTACCGCCCGCCTGGACATACACCGCCACCCTAGCGGTTTACATTGCGCTCTGTGATCCTTCGTGTTTCTGTGCTAGGCTGTGCTCTTGTGAAAGACACAGATATTGTGCCTTGTAGCCTTTATGACTCACAGTGGGTCAGGTCCTGGGAGATGCTGAAATGAAGCAGAGACAGACAGGAAGCCAGCTGGCTACGGACCGTAGGATAAGCGAGTGCCCTTCCAGAACCCCCGCGCCCTGCTGCTCTCACTAAACCACGTAGCAGAATAGACTGATAGACTTTTTTTTGTTGTTGTTGTTTCTAGGGCAGCTCCCATGGCATCTGGAGGTTCCCAGGCTAGGGGTCGAATCAGAGCTACAGCTGCCAGCCTAGGCCACAGCCACAGCCACTCAGGAGCCGAGCCGCGTCTGCGACCTACACCACAGCTAACAGCAACGTCGGATTCTTAACCCACTGAGCGAGGCCAGGGATCGAACCCACATCCTCATGTATCCTAGTCGGGTCCATTAACTGCTGAGCCACGAAGGGAACTCCCTAGACTGATAGATTCTTAGAACTGGACCTTGATGGGTCTAACCCTGCCTCCCAGTAACCACTGCAAGATTCCAGACGAGCAGGGACCCCACCTTATTTCATCCTGGGGTGTGGCTCCTGTAGAAATGTGGGGTGGGGGCAGATTTAGAGACCACCTCCTCCGAAAGGTGAAGAAGAGAGGTGAGGGGCTCACAGTCACTCAGCCGTGAGCAGCAATGCTGGGGAAAAGAAGGGAACTGCTCACCTGCGGCCAGGCTCGTTTTGTCATCACCCCAATCCTACGGATGGTAGTTACTCCCACTTTGAAGTTTATGGTTGAGGAGGCGGAGGCTGGGAGCAGGGAGGCGGCCTGACCAGGGTCACGCAGTGGACAGGCGGGAGCGGGGAGATGCGGAGACAGTCCTATCTCCAGCCGTCCCTCGGTACCGTCCCCGGAGACCAGCCTCTCCCGTGACACTGCCAAGTGCCCCTCTCACACTCAACAAACTTGACCAAAGCATCCGCTTCAAAATGAAATCCCATCCCACCCCCCACTCACCCCTCCTGTTTCTCCTGCTTTTCAGGAGAGAAGTACGAGCTCCACGCAGGGACAGAGTCCACCCCGAGTGTGGTTGTGCACGTGTGTGACAGTGACATCGAGGAGGAAGAGGATCCAAAGACGTCCCCGAAGCCCAAAATCATCCAGACCCGGCGTCCCGGCCCGCCGCCCTCCGTGTCCAACTGAGCCCCCCGGCTCCACCTCCAAGAGAATATCCGTCTCCTCTTATCATGCTTCCCCCGCCCCCCCAACGTTGTCTGTTTGTCAGAAAAAAAAAAATAATTGCCTTTAAATCCCTGGGTGTTTGGTTGTTTGAAATTTCCTTCCTTGTAATCAAGCCTCTCGGACAAAAGGGCTAGGAAAAGGTGGTATGTTTCCTGACCATATCGTACCCGTCAAGTATCATCCATTATTTGGAAGATTCTAGGAAAAAAAAAAAAAAAGGTAGTATTTTCTTAAGAAATGATCAGCACAGCCTATACCTTTATGCTCTCCTGTTGCTCCAAGCCAGAGACAGCGGTGACAAATAGCACCCGTGTTGTCTGTGAGCCGTCCCAGTTCCAGTCCTGACGTGTGCGCATTGTTTTTTTTCCTGGCCACTTAAGTAGGACCATAAGTAAACTTGACTTTGACTGCATGACATGTCCCTATCTGGTCTCACCCAGCCCTCTGCACCCGACATTCCCAGGACATGCATGATCACCAGCATTTATTTTCATGATCGGAGGGTGTTATTCTCAAGTCACAGGTTGTCGGCGTCCAGCCGTGCCCTGTCTAGATTAGGAGATTTATCAGCTTCCTCCAGCGCCACAAGTCTGCGTAGAGTCACTCTTTTGAGTCAGAGACTTCTTCACGCTGTTAAAATTCCTGGAGGCAAAACTGAGCTTGGCCCCAAAGAGAGCCCTCCATAGATTTTGAACATGACCTCCCACGTAGAACTTTCCCAGCCTCGTTGGGGAGGCTTGTCCAGGGTGATAGAGACCGATTTCCGACAAATCTATTTATTACAAAAGTTTCATGGTGTCTGAACGATTTTTTTTTCTCCTCTTTGTATATTTGTACAAATGTTTCAGCTGTGCTTTTAAAAACCTGGATTTTTTTATTTAGTAATTGTTCAGCCTTTAGCTGCTTGAAACATACATGCATTGCTTATGAATGCATTCATATACAAATACAGGTAACCTGATAATATTACACTCTATTATGGATGATGCTGAATTGTGAAAGGGCACAGAACTTCTCATGCCAAAATATAGATTAGCCAACATCTTTGCTATCAAGACTGCTTGTTTCTCAATAAACCGAAGATGAAATTGTTTGTTGCAGACAGTTTAAATGCAGCTAAGTCCATGGAGCAGCTGCTGAGCATGATCAAAGGGAAAGGTTGCTAAATGTTCGCCCGGCTTGCTCACGTAATGCCCATATAGCTCAAAAGTGTATTTGTTTTCGTTATATGTGATTTTTCTATTTCTCTAGCCCGAAGTGCATTACAGAAGATACACCTGTAGAACCATTACCTTCTGCTATATGTGCCAGGCCTCATCTACTCCTGTACATTAATAACGAATCGCTTTAGATGCAAATGCCAATTACAATGGAGTGGGGAAATGCTTTCGTTCCCCAAGCCTCAGCAAAACACACAAGAACAATAACACGGCCAAGTCAATGGAAGGATTGTTGTGGTTTTTGACTAAGGTGTATGTTAGTTTCATCAGAAACTTAAAACATTAGACTGATCACTCAGTAATTAAAGCCCGTTCTACTGTGAATATAGCAATATAGTACTGGACGCAGTACAGGTGAAACTGAGGACAGCCTTGCTTGTAAAATCCTGAGTTTCCGTAAGATAAACGAAGGCTCCTTTGAAAAAATAAAACCTGAGGAGTGTATAATAAGCAAATGCTTTTTGACTTTCTTTGCTGTGGAGGTTTCTGGTTTTTTTCTTGAACAAATGAAAGATTAGACTTACTAGTGGGGAAAGGCTGCCGTCTAGCGGAGGGAGCCGGGAACTACAGCTGGCCGCCATTTTGTGCTCTATCTCCTCTCAATCTTTGACTTTCCAGGTGACTCAGAATCTTCAGACGGCAGGTTCTAGAGAAATCTGGGTGAGAGAAACCGTTTAGAAATGACTTTTCAATGTTTTGCATCGGATACAGCAGCCATCTCCAACTAAATTTAGTCCAAATTACAATGACCATTCTGTGTCATCAAAAAAAAAAAAAACCCAAAAACTGCGTGGAGGCTATGACCCACGTGGTTAGTCTCGGTGACATTTATTACAAAGTGTCCTTGTTCATCCATCTCAGATCACGTAACTCTCGCACGGGGTTGGGTCTGGGGAGGTGGGGAGAGGAAGGCATCCCAGGAGAGGGGGGAGAAACAGAAGGGCTGGGGACCCTCCAAGGACTGGAAAAAGTCACACCTGCCTCGGGGGCTCGGGGACCCCCGTGGTGCAAACCTCTAGAGCACTATTTGAAGCTGGAAAAGTTTAAATATGGGGGGGCGGGCAGGTCGCCACCCACGGAATCATTTTGTGCACGTGTACGGCTCAAAAGCTTAGACTGCAAATATAGCTGGTGAATGATGAGTCTTTCTCTGTGGAGGGTGATTTCTGTCTTTTCTGGCCGGCTGGGGTGATTTCCGAGTGGCGACGATGGAGGAGGGCCGGTCAGCCTGCGGTCTCTCCAAGGTTCCCGCAGATGAGATGAACTGTTCTCCCAGAAACAAGCAGAAGGGGAGCTGGTTGGCAGCAACTCCCGAAGGAAGAGGACCCCAAGGCTTGGAGGGGTGGGCTGGGCTCTGGTGAGGGGACCTGGAAGACCCCCGGTTTGAAAGCCGTGCTTCGGCCAGCTTGGTCCTAAAAGCCATTCCACTCGTAAATGGGCCCTCTTTTAGCATATCTCTTTCTATTCTTTAGTCTAAAAACCCTGTAGTCGACCTGAAGTAGGCACACATTTACTACCTGAAACACAAAAGGCACCATTATAAAATAAAAAAGGGCTACTTTGTCCTTCACAAAAATGAAGAGGATCTGTTCATCAAATTACACCATTAAAAGAGTGAAAAGGACAGTCTCAGAGTGGAAAAAAAAAATATTTAACATATCCTTGTTCAATAATTCACACCCAAGGTGTGAAAAGAACTCCAAATCGCTGAGGGAAAAAAAATGCATATTTTAAAACTGGTCAAAATACGAGTTCCCATTGCGGCTCCGCGGTAACCAACCCGACTAGCATCCAGGAGGACACCGATTCAATCCCTGGCCACGCTCCGTGGATTAAGGATCCGGCTTGGATCCGGCATTGCTGTGGCTGTGGTGTAGGCTGGCGGCTGCAGCTCCGATTCGACCCCTAGCCTGGGAACTTCCATATGCCGCAGGGGCAGCCCTAAAAAGACAAAATAAAATTAAATTTAAAATTTTTAAAAAAAATTTTTAAATTAAAAAAAAAAAAGTGGTGCACCACGCACCCATCAGGATGGCCAAAATTAAGTATAGGGAAATAAGAAGGGGGAATGATACCAGTCAGGGCAGAGTGGAAACTGGTCACAGTAAACTGCTCTCCGGTAAACACAGGGCAATCTGGGAGCAATTCTGGTCCAAGACAGACACGCAGCACATCCAACAAAGCACCTGACCGACAAGGTCCCCAGCAGCACTGCTTACTAGCCATGAACTGGATGCAACCCAGACATCCTCCAGCTGTTGAGTGGATAAGTAAACTGTGTATCTTCCAAAGCAATTAAACACACACACACACACACACACACACAAATTACCGAGACCTGTCACATCGAGGCTGGGTCTCAAAAATCATATTTGAGAGCCAAAGAAGGCAGACATGAAAGAATCCATGATGTAAGACTCCATCCATCTTTGACGTTAAGAAAGAGTCAGAACTGACTTATGTTGATAGACATGATAAGAGTGCCTACCCTTTGGGGTGGGTACTGACTGAGAGGGGACAGACCCTACATCTCTCTATAGCTCCCTCAAGACCTCCGGCTCATGTGTGCAGATGCAAAACTCTTTTGAAAGGCGTGCGATAGATACGTAAATTATACCTCAACATGACACAAAAGTGCTGTGAGAACCGGAGGAAAGAGGCTTTGGGTGTTATAAGGGGTCGGAAAGTCCTCATCCTCAAGACACAACTCACCCATCCTAGGTTCGTGAGCCATTTCCCTCTGCACAAAGGCTTCCTGTACAGTCTACAAATAAATACCTTGTAAAGTGGGACGCACAGGACTTCAGCCCTGGGGGAGACGCTGTTCACTCAGGTGGCGGATATGTCCTAAGGACCCGCGCATAACCCTGGGTTCCGGCGGTGGACAAGGTGGCTTTCGTCCCTGCCATTGCAGGGAGTCTAGGGTGGGAAAGAGAATAAACAAAGGAACAAGCCCACCCATAATCAGAAATTCTAGTAGGTGAGCCCAGTGCGGAAAAGCAAGAACACATCAAGAGCGCCGAGAATAAAAGGGGAGGAGGGTAGTCGGGGAGGGCCTCTCGGAAGAGAGGACATTGACGCAGAACAGAAGAAACCAGCCCTTGGAGTTCCCTTCATGGCTCAGTGGTTAACGAATCCGACTAAGAACCATGAGGTTGCGGGATCGATCCCTGGCCTTGCTCAGTGGGTTAAGGATCCGGCGTTGCCGTGAGCTGTGGTGTAGGTTGCAGACGCGGCTCGGATCCCGCATTGCTGTGGCTGTGGCGAAGGCCGGCGGCTACAGCTCCTGTTAGACCCCTAGCCTGGGAACCTCCATATGCCGCGGGTGTGGCTCTAGATAAGGCAAAAAGATAAAAAAAAAGAAGAAGAAGAAGAAACCAGCCCTTGAGAAGAGCCTTCCGAAGCAGGGACGAGGGCCTTGGACATGGAGAAGCCTCCTCAAGGTGGAGGACCCTTATCTGTCGTCAGCACAGCAGAAGCCCAGAGGTTGGGAAAGGGGGCAGGGCTTGGGCTCCACAGAGCTTAGGAGGCCAACCTCGGAGGCTTGGAATTCATTTTATTTTATTTTATTTTTTGACCAGCCGCATGCACAAGTCCCCGGGCCAGGGATCGAACCCACGCCACAGCAGCGACCAAAGCCACAGCAGTGACAATGCCTGATCTGTGCCACCAGGGAACTCCTTGATTCATTTTAAGAACCATGAGAAGAGAACCGACTCAGCAGGGGCTATGTGTGGCCCACTTCATCTTGCGAGAGATCCTGCCCGAATCGACACTTCCTAATACAAAGCCACAGCCCTAAAGGTCCAGATACTCCAGCCTGGAGGCTTGACCCGGAACTGCCCAATTTAGGCTTGAAAAGATGGCTTTGAAGATCTGTGTTTGTCACTGCAATCTTATCTCCCCAACATCTCGGCAACCGACGCCACCACGCACTGTCTTTTCACGGTTCTAGAAAAGTTAGTTGTTGTTCTTATCCCTCGGCGAGTCAGGCCTCGGTGGGGTAAAGCGGAGAGAGAGAAAGGAGATGAAGAATGATAAGCCAGTGGTCCAGGAAAACATTCATTTAGCTGCTGGAACACAGTGTCCGTGCCAGAAGCCACCAGGCACAGCATCACCGAACACTTGGCTGGCTTTCCCCTTACATCTGCAGTCTGAGAAAGGGGAAAATTTGAAGCAAAAAGTTTTCTGTCAAACTCATTCATTCATCTGCTCTTTTCAAAGTCGGTCTGGGGAAGTGTTATTGAAGTTGATGCAGGAGGTTTTATGTCTCTGAAAGGAAACCATATCCAAGGTTAATCATGAGAGAGAGAGAGAGTGTGTGAGTGTGTGTGTGTGTGTGTGTGTGTGTGTGTATACCCAAGTGCATTTGGTATAAGCTGGAAATAGGAAACCCAGGACAGGCTGAAATGATGGAAATGCTTTGCATGAAAACGATCCCTCCTTTGGCTCTTTTGCATTATTTTCCATTCTCACCCAATAATTGAGTTTGAAAACTTTGAGGGCTGGGCAGGACTGTGGGGCGTCCGTGACAAGTTGCAAGCATTAGTGAAATCATTAGTGTTCCCCAAACAGACTTTGGACTTGCCTATGGGGTCATTTGATTCCTAAAGCAAGATTTAGAGCTATTTCTGCCATGTGGCCAAGCTCAGCCTCTGACAGCCCCCGCCCGTGTCATGTGCTGCGGGGGCCGCTGGTGGTCGACTTCCAGTCCTTCCTGCCATTCAAGGTGGAGGTGGACACGTCCCCCGATGCTGGGGTGCTGGTGGCCCTCCACTGAGTGGCCTGACCCTGCGCTCAGCTGGAAAGATCCCCCCACCCAAGGTCACGCCTCTGCGGCGGACAGCCTGGGTGCAGTAACTAGCCACGTGGGGGAGGGAAAGCCCCGCCCTGCAGCTCCGAAGGGCACTGCAGCTCCGGAGCTGCTTGTGGGCTCGGCCGAGGTCCCTGCATCTCAGCTCAACTCTTCCCGCTGCCTAAACGTGCTGTCTCCACTCCGCCGCGCGCGTGGACCTTAAAGATGCCCGGGCGGGCCTTCTATGTGTACATCGCCTCGGGGAGCCTGACCTCACACGGCCTGGGCGGTCTGCCCTCTGTCTCGTGGAGCTCTGGGAAGGGCGCAACCCCTCCATCCGTCCCATCACCTTCGCATTCGTAGGATGGATCGGTTACACCGGGGTTAGGAGCTTCGCCAAAAGCAGCCCAGCCAAGCTCCATCGCACGCTTCCTTCGTGTCCTCGGGCACAGTTCCGGGTGCGTGGGGCAGGTGTGCTGGAGACTCGCACAAATTCCCACGAGGGAGAAAGGGGAGATCCCCCCCCCCCAAAAAAACCCTGTGACAGGAGAAGGACCGTGAGCACCTGCCGTCAGGAGCCCCTGGAGAAAACACAGAGGGCCCTTGGCAAGGAGGGCGGGACCCGGATTCTGGCCTGTGTGCCACCCTTGCATTTGAGAGCAGGAGAGAGATTGCGTATATGACTTTAGACAAGTTACTCAAGTCGTTGAAAGTTAGATTTCTCTCCTGTAAAAGAGGTATAACACCCACCTTTGGCATGAGGACTTAATAAGATAACACTGATAACTAGCTATTACGATCTGTGACTGAATTCACACGTTCTGGTGCCACATGACCTGGATTGAACCGCCGCCCCCCTTCTGTTACTTTAGCCAACGTGCGATCTTCCACGCAGTTTTTTTAACCTAAGTCTTGGTGTGCACATCTGCCAAGAGGGCGGGCTATTGGCACCCATCTTGTAGTGTCAGGAGGGACTCAAGGAGAAAACACAAAGGGCTAAGCACAAAGGCGACGGCCAGTGCTTTTCATGCATCGGACTCCAGGGGGCGCACTCGATCGACCTTTCCGCTCTTTCTTCGTCTTGGCTGGGCTTTCCTGTCTGCTGCCTTTTCTCATAAAAAATTGGCGTCCTTTATTACTGAGTCCGCACTCTGTGGCAGGTACTTTTCTAAGTTCTCTAGATTTTTATTTAATTCTCTCAATGATCCTACGAGGAAGGTACTGATGTCCTTTATTTATTTATTATTTATGTATTTATTTATTTGTAGTCTTTTAGCCCACACCAGCATCTGCAGCGGCGTCCCCCCCCACTACCCCACCCCCATCTCATCCACCCCCTACCCCATCCCCCTCGGAGCTGGTTAGAGATGCCGAGTCTTGGCACCTCCCCTGAACCACCAAGTCACAACCTGCATTTTAATAAAGTCCCAGTGCCCAAGATTCCCATGTGCAGTACAGTTTTAAAAGCTCTCAAGGAGTTCCCTGGTGACTCAGCAGGTTAAGGATCTGGAACTGTCACTAGTATGGCGAGGATTCGACCCATCCCTGGCCTCCAGAACTTCCACATGCCACGGGCACAGCCAAAAAATTTTTCTAATTAAAAAATAAAATAAAAGTCACTCAAGATCAAGGGCCAAAGCATAGCCCTAACAGAGCTGCAACCACAGAGCAAACACTTCCAACTGCTTCTAGGCATAGAGTGTTCATCAGAGTACAAAACCTCCCTCCCCCGGTCATGTTCTGTGTGACCAAGTGCCTTCTCTGCTCCCATCCACAGTTCATTCTTTCCGTTCTCTTGACTCTGCTCTTTCAGCTGAAATCTCAGCTCTGGCCTCTGTGCTCCAGGCTCACATCAAGCTCTGCCAGCGGCCATGCCAATGATCCCCAGTAAAAGGGCTTCTGAACAAGCTACAGTGTGACTCACAGAAAGGCCCTCACCCCAGGAACACAGCAAAGTTCTGAGTACCAGCCATGCCACACCCGGCGCTACCAGCAATATGGTACTAGGCACACATGCCGGAACGCACTGGGCTGGCAATCCGTTAAGTTCATCTCCACTTGCAGGAGAAGTGAACCACCAATAAAACCACCGTCTTCGTGCTTATTCTCAGATACTGTGCTAGGAATGCGGGAAACCATGTTAGGAGACTGTTCCCACGCCGACGAACCTGGTTGTAGGGTGCTGGTTTGCAACCTGCAAGTTCCCCAGATTAAATCCGACATTGGCCCCTGAACACAGAGAGCTAGAAGAGATGGGAGAAAGAAGTGGGTCACTCGGGACTGGTAGGTAAGAGTTCCCCTTGTGGCTCAGCAGGGTAAGAACCTGACATAGTGTCCGTGAAGATGTAGGTTCAATCCCTGGCCTCGCTCAGTGGGTTAAGGATCCAGTACTGCTGCAAGCTGCAGTGTAGGTGCAGCTCGGATCTGGTATTGCTGTGGCTGTGGTGTAGGCCGGCAGCTGCAGCTCAGATTCAACCCCTAGCCTGGGAACGTCCACATGCCTCAGGTACAGCCTTAAAAAGAAAAAAAAAAAAATTGTCAGGTGGCATGTTTAATAAGCAAGAAAACTTTGGTAGGAGGCCAGTCCTGGGCAGTGGAAGATGATTTGATTTCCGCAGCTGCCTCCAAAATCGCAAAGTTTACATATAGGACTTGACTGGGTTCATTCGGAAGGTCTCAACACTTCAGGCTCTCCAGGCTGCATCCTGAAAACAGCACCCCCTACGGGAGGTGGGCAGATGTACATACAAATTTCAGGGTGGGGAGGGCTGAGGAGCCTCCCATTGCGCGAGCCCAGGTCACGCCCTCTCCGTGACCTCCTCCAACACAGGGAAACATACGACTTCCAAAGCCCAAAACCTGATCAATCCCTTGATGCCTGTAGCAGCAGAAGCCCTCTTCCAGAAGGTTCTGTAGGCTTGAAACAAAGGGCAAACGAGCTACAAAGAATAACTGGTTCTTCCCTTTACTTCCAACAAATGGATCTTGTTTAAATACCCTTCACTCCCTGCATAGAAAGAAGCGTGAGCAAGACGGTTGTCTCCTAGGCTCGGGCAGGTCTGTAGCTGACCTATGCAGGGCTCACAGATTGCTCACTGAGTCGCACATACTGGGGAAAGTCATAACAAGGTAAGTGGGATCCAAACATGAATAAAATGTGGGTCACGTTATTTGGGGATTAAGGAGTGTCGGGGCAGAGTCCAAGGGGCTGGCTAGCTTTGGGTTCTGCAGGTCTGGCTATAATTTGATGCCACCTGGCGGTGGTTGTCCTTTCCTGCTTCAGTGTCCCTGGGCGCAACTCTGGGTGCTCTGGTTCTCTGGGATTCCCAGGTCAGCAGCAAAGATTTGAGGAGTGTCCAGAGTTCCCTAGTGGCTCAGAGGGTTAAGGACCCGGCATTGTCACTGCTGTGGTTTGGGTTCGATCCCTGGCCCCAGAACTTCCGCGTGCCACAGGTGTGGCCAAAATATAAAAAGATTTGAGGAACTTCCTTAGAGATGTTGGCACAGTCTGGGAAGATCATTCTAGGGGGTCCTAACAACATTTCACGTTCTCTCGGGTGCCCTATGATGGCACTTTAGGCTAATGCCTTTTAAAGTGCTTCCAGCGCTTACCTGAGCTAACTTCATCAATTCCCGAACCATCCCCATGGATCCTAGTTGGGTGTGTTAACCACAGAGCCACTCCGGGAAGGATCCACATGTAAACTCATTTAAGGTAGGGTCAGAATGCTGTTCTTCAAGTGACGCTGGACTGAAAGGCCTCAGTGCCTTGCTGGCTGTTGACCAGGGGCCACCCTCGGGTCCTGGCCACACAGGTCTCTCCATATGTCCATTTCCTACAGTCAACCAGGAAGGCCAAGTGGGCGCACAGAGAAAGTCTTCTGGTAAGACAGAGGTGAAAATCTCTCTTTCTGTCTTTTTTTTTTTTTTTTTTGGCATTTTAGGGCCACACCTGTGGCATATGGAAGTTCCCAGGCTAGAGGCTAAATTGGAGGTGAAGCTTGCCGGCCTACCCCACAGCCCCAGCAACACCAAATCTGAGCCCTGTCTGTGACCTACACTGCAGCTTGCAGCAACCCTGGATCCCTAAGCCACTGAGCGAGACCAGGGATTGAACCTGCATTGTCATGGATGCTTGTTGGGTGCTTAACCCGCTGAGCCACAATAGGAACTCCCAACAACCTCTTGTAACCTAATCATTGGAATGACGTCCATCATCTTTGCCGTTGTTGTATGGATCAGAAACTAGTCGTCAGGTCTAGACCACTCAAGGGAGTGTGGGCTGATGTTAAAAGGAGGTGAATACGGGGAGGTGGGCGTCATCAGAGGCCATCACAGAAGCACCTACCACGATGCTGGGGAAAAGGAGCCACTCCGAGGGGGTTGCAACGGCCTCGCTGTGACTAGAGAGCATTTGATGGGTGTGCCATGTGCTGAAATGAAAATATTTTGTAGACATTGGCATAAAAGAAAATGTATTCGAAAATTAATTTAACCTGTTTCTTTTCGCTTAACATGGCCCCTAGAAATGTTTTCATTACCCATGTGGCTCTCACTATGTTCTTAGCAGAGGGTGCCTCTCCTGAGCCGTGTGGCCCAACCTCATTTACCAGATTGAAAGAATGAAGTCGAAACAGACTAAGGATGGGATATGGACGTTCCCTTGTGGGAGACAGAGAGGTCGAAAAGGATGGGGCTAAGCAGAAAGTGGGCTTGATTCTGCCAAATGAACAGCATGTTTATGTGTGTTTAGGGAAGGCTGGGGGGGCGGAGTGGAAAAACAGGGAAAATCCTTACAGAAGACAGTGGCTTCAAAATTGTGTTTCAGCCACACCCAGAGCCCATCTCATCCACCTAGCTGGGTTCTTGCACTCTTTGTCCACTTTAGTACCCTTCTCAGGGATATTTGGTCTCCATGTGCTTTTTTTTTTTGTTAGGGCTACACCCATGGCATATGCAAGTTCCCAGGCTAGGAGTCGAATCAGAGCTACAGCTGCCAGCCTATGCCACAGCCACAGCAATGCCAGATTCGAGCAGCATCTACAAACTATACTGGCAACACTGGATCCTTAACCCACTGAGCGACGCCAGGGATTGAACCCACGTCCTCATGGATGCTAGTCAGGCTCGCTACCGCTGAGCCACAGCAGGAACTTCGCATGTGCTATTTTTCTTGGCTCCTTCTTCCCATCCCTTCCGTGTCTCCCTGTGTGATGAAGGATGTTAAAGCCCTGAGCCCACTGCTGTGCAGCTCTGGTTGCAGGGTGGGTAAATGGAACCAAAATGACAAATGCTTTTTCTGCACAGCAGAGACCTAAACAGGGAATTCAGAGATGGGGGCTGCTAAGCTCGTCTCGAAATGAGCATCGGAAAGAATCTCATCCATCTTCTGCTCGAAGCCTTCCGGGTCTCCATCCCCTGTGACAGATTGTCAGTTTCCATTAAAAAGCCCAGAGTTCCATAGCCTTTACTCTCTGAAGGGTCTTGGCCTGGCCGGAGAAAACCATTAAATGAACAAGTCAGCAGAGCTTTAATAAACAATCAGATTAATGGCCCAGTAGGAGAGTCACAATCCCATAAGTAACAGATTTAAAGCCCCACTAGTCTTCAGCTGTAGGCCAGCAGAGGTGTTTGCCTGCAAATATTTCTTGGGCAAAGAGCCATTACGTTACCTGGTGGTCTCTGTGTGGGTTCCTTTTAAATTTAGCCCTATTTGAGAATATATATATATAGCATTTTCCAGATGACAGGATTTTGTGTTTTATATGGCTCTGTGAGCCAGACCCCAAACCTTCCACATTTTTAAAATTAATGAAGCAAAAAGAAAATACATTTACCCGAGGGAAGGCAAGCTACCAGTCAGATTTGAAGGATTTTAATTCCAAAGAATGCCCTAACTATGAAGGTCGCCTGGCAAGGGCTTCGCCCTGTCTTGGCAGCTGAGCTATTCCCAGGCTTTCAAGTCTTCGCCAGGTCAGTTCCGACGAAGGGAGGCAACTAGTCACACAAGCACTAAACCGTGAATTCGAGAGGAATGAATGAAAAGTCAGTCAAGGAAGAGCCACCGAGAAGCTCAGGTGGACGGCTCCGGCGAACGCATCAGAGATCTGGAACTGCACGGAGGCCATGCAGAGAGGCGCCTAAAGCCAAGAGCCCACCTCCCTCGCTGGTGGCCCGCCCCCAGGAAGAGAGAACCGAGGCCTCTAGAGAGATGGTGACCTGCGCCTCAGTCCAGCCTAGGTGATGGGAATCTCACCTTTAACCGCGATCTCAGTCCAGAGGAGTGTTTGGGGTCAGGGATCTGGCGTTGCTGTGTAGATGGCAGACCCGGCTCAGATCCCGCGTTGCTGTGGCTGTGGTGCAGGCCGGCACCTGTAGTTCCGATTCGATCCCTAGCCTGGGAAGCTCCATGCGCCACAGGGGCGGCCCTGAAAAGCAAAAATAAAAGACAGTCAGATCCAGGGTGTAGAAATAGAAAGAAAACATGCTTCAAGCCTCCTGGTAACTGGAGGAGAACTGGATGCCCAGCTGAGGTTATCCCTCCGCCTCCTCTCCCCTTTGGTAACCCACCAGTTTGTCTGCTACGTCTATGAGTCTGTTTCTGTTTTGTACGTTTATTCATATCATTTTTAAAATTGTATTTGTTTTTGGTGTCATTTTTTCAGATTCCCCGTATAAGTTTTT
This sequence comes from Catagonus wagneri, assembly GCA_004024745.2. Taxonomy (NCBI): domain Eukaryota; kingdom Metazoa; phylum Chordata; class Mammalia; order Artiodactyla; family Tayassuidae; genus Catagonus; species Catagonus wagneri. The sequence goes on from PVHT021183523.1 coordinate 17,153,190, forward strand.
CCCCGTAAGATATCATGGGGTGTTTATCTTTCTCTGTCTGATTCATTTCGCTCGGTGCGATCATCTCTAGGCCCATCCCTGTTGCTGCAAATGGCACTATTTCATTCCTTTTCATGGCCGAGTAATCTTTCGTTGTATGTATGTCCTACATCTTCTTTATCCATTGAAAGAGTCTTTTTTTTTTTTTGAAAGGCCACATATGGTGGCATATGGAAGTTCCCAGGCCAGGAATTGAATCTGAGCTGCCACTGAGACCTACAGCTGTGTCAATGACAGGTTCTTTAGCCCACTGAACCAGGCCAGGGATCGAACCCACTCGGAACTCTGCAGCCGTCCAAGCCTCTGCAGCTGGATTCTTAACCCACTGCACCAAGGCGGGAACTCCTGAAAGGGTCTTTACTTGGGGAAAAGTGTCTCCGCCCCAAGTCCTGGGGACACTGTAATGACAGACTTTGCCTGGGGATGTGCCTGTGCATGAATACAAACATCTTCCATCATCACCTTCCAGAAAAGAAAGCCCTGCATAATTCTCGTGAAACCGCAATGTAGAAAGTGTTTTCAAGACTCTGAAAGTCCTGGCGTTCCTGCTGTGCTGCAGTGGGATCAGCAGCGTCTCTGGAGTGTTGGGACACAGGTTCGATCCCCGACCTGGCCCAGCGTGTTAAGCATCTGGCATGGCTTCGGCTGTGGTGTAGGTCACAGCTGCAGCCTGGATCTGATCCCTGTGCCAGGGACTCCGTAGCCGAGGGGCAGCCCAACAAGAGACATTCTAAAAGCCCTAACCATGAGAGAGGAGCAATGTTGTAAATATGTCTTTTAACCTCCATTGTAACAAAATCAGGAAAATAATTTTTGGAATTCAGCTCTACACAGAGACCTTTTCCCATCTCTTTAGAAACAAAGACCCCGATGGCCCATTCCCTAACCTGCTCTAATGCCTCTCACTCAAACAGAATGTTACCTTCAGAGTCAGGCATCCACAGAGATTGTAGAAATATCTCATTTAAAAAAAAATCAAATTGATTTCCCACCACGGAGCCGTGGGTTGAGAATCCAGCTGCAGCGTCTTGGGTCACTGCCGAGGTGGAACGGGACCTCCAGGTGCTGCAGGTGCAGCCGTATAATTAAAACAACAACAACGACAACTAGATCCTCAGTCCGTGCTGAATGACGTAAGCCAGAAAGTAGGGACGGGATAAGAGAAGTGGAGTCTGTCCTTGTTCCTCCGTACAGCAAAACCGACTCTGCCCCCAGCAGGAGCATTTTGTCCCAGAATCAAATTAATGATGAAGTTACCCAGAGATGAGGGGCTCAAAGAACCCCAAGGATACATGGGCACACAAGTGGGTCAGAAGCCGTCATATGGGCCACAGCTTCCCGGCAAGTGCCACTGGACTGCCCCTGCCTGCTTCCCCGCTGACCCTTTGTCGCCCACTTCAGGGTTGTTCCTTTATCCCTCAAGGCCACCAGCTACATTTCCTTAGCCTGGGGACCGCTGGGTGCCGGGGACAGGAGAGAACGCAGTGTGACTTTCCCCAGACCAATGCCCCCAGGAGTGGTTCTGTGCCTTCTCAGCAGTGCTGATAGCGTCTGGGAGGGGGTATGTGACAGACATAAAAATAGAACGGCGCCAGAAGCGACAGGGAGCCTCCCAAACGCCCCCAGAGAGCTGCCTGCGAAACACTGTCCAGTAGCCACTTCCAAGAACTCCAACGGCATGAAGCTCCGCTGAAGTAGGGAAATAATTTTTTTAAAACATAGCTAATAGTTTCCTTTACTACTTAACCTCGGGAGGGCACTAGGAGAAAAGGATCATGGGAACTTTCCCATTGTCCAGAGAAAGAAACCAGCTGAAGCGAGTTCCCATTGTGGCTCAGTAGTAATGAACCCAATAGTATCCATGAGGACGCGGGTTTGATCCCTGGCCACACTCAGTTGCCGTGAGCTGTGGTGTAGGTTGCAGATGCGGCTTGGATCCCGCGTGGCTGTGGCTGTGGTGTAGGCCGGCAGCTGCAGCTCCGATTCGACCCCTAGCCTGGGAACTTCCATACGCTGCAAATATGGCCCTAAAAAAGACAGATGGAAGGAGGGAGGGAGGGAAGGAAGGAAAGAAGAAAGAAAGAAGGGAAGGAAGAAAGGAAGGAAAGAAAAGACAAGACAGGAAGATTCTGAGGAATCTAGCGAGGCCTGGACACTCTGTTCTTTGCAGGTAGGACAGCAGCCCCCTCTTGTGTGGGGAAACTGTGTGTGGTTTACACAATCTTCCGCCTTGGAACTGGGAAGATTTTAATCTACTATTACCGAGCTGAGTGCTGCGTGGTGGGAGGCTGTTGGGGACATACTGGTCTCTGGTCTCAAAGAGACAGGCAAGTGGAGGAGGCCAAGGTATACACAGGGCCCGATGATCTAAGGCACAAAAGCTGGAAGGTGATAGACTCCAGGATGGGTCCCAGCTTCAGGGCTCCTGACCCCATGACTTCGGGCAGGATCCAAACTGGGCAAAGTTCATTTTTTCATTTATAGGAGTAAGTGACAGTCAGACCTACCACACAGCTTCCTTGCGAGGATGAGACAAGCGCGTACATGTAAAAAGCTAGGCATCACCTAGAACCTAGTAATCGCTCAATAACTGTCAGCCTCGGCATTCCCGCTGTGGCTCAGTGGGTTGAGAACCTGACACAGGAGTTTCCATTGTGGCTCAGTGGTAAGGAACCCGACTAGTATCCTTGCAGACGAGGCTTGGATCTGGTGTTGCCGTGGCTGTGGCGTGGGCCGGCAGCTGAAGCTCTGATTCGACCCCTAGCCTGGGAACTTACACAGGCTGTGGGTGTGGCCCTAAAAAGACAGAAAAAAAACCCCACATAATGGCCTTGAGGAGGCAGATTCCCTGTTCCTCATTTGTTTCAGTCCTTAAGCTAGAGAATCACTTTCCAAAGCATCAACCCCACATAAAGGGTCAGCCAAACCCAGAAACTGTATTTAGGGTACTCAAAGTGGGACAAGGAGAAGGGGCCAGCTCCTCAAAACCTTGGAAACACAGCACGTCAAAACGCTGGTTTATTTTCTTTTAAACAGCCATTCCAAGGAAGGCCATCCAGGTCAGCAAAAATACTTTCTCACTTTTAGCATCTTACAAAAAGTTGACAGCAGTGAACCTATTTCCTTACTGAAAAAAAAAAAAAAAAGACTGTGACAGGGACTAGGCTGCTTTTTCTGTCTACTATTCTTAGGAAATAAGTTTCGGAATTGGAATTGGTTCTTGGGGCAGATTTACAGGTTTTGTGATTCAGACCAATCAGAGCTGATTTTCTGAAAGAGAGTTAAAAATAGTTCATTATATAACAGCTTCCTGTGCAAATATGTCCCATGATTCTAAGAAATGGGACAGTTCTGGCAGTATCAGAAGAACAAATATATATATGTATGTATATTTTTTTTCCATGTCAAAATTCAACCTGAGAAAACAATCCCTTGTTTTCTTGTATAAATAAACCCGTAGAAACTCTTCATATGTAGTCCTGGGCTGATTTGCTTTTTTATTTCTGCTACTGCTTTTTCTTTTCTCCTGCCATCTCTGTCTCCTTGTTCCTTTACAAAGACTTTAAAAAGACTGACATTTCTCTTGCTTCTTCGTTTCTACTTGAGATTCTGTCTCCAAGGTTATTAGGCGTTCATAAGATTATTAGTGTTGGAGTTCAGTAAAATTAAACGGTTAGTATAAAATTTTGAATTTACCATAATCCATTAAACAACAACAACAACAACAACAAATTGAGGAGTTTCCGTTGTGGCTCAGTGGATTAAGAACCTGACTAGTATCCATGAAGATACGGGTCCGACCTCTGGCCTCAGTGTGTTAAGGATCTGACACCGCCATAAGCTGTGGCATAGGCTACAGATGTGGCTTGGATCTGGGGTTGCTGTGGCTGTGTCATAGACGGGGGGCTGCAGCTCTGATTCAATCCCTGGTCTTGGAACTTCTATATGCCTCGGGTGCGGCTGTAAAAATAAAAGAATAAATAAATATAAAAGAACATTGAATATTATGTAAAAGAAAGGGAGGTCAAAAATAATTTTATCAGTGGCCCAAATCCCTAAAACAGAGAGGACACGACCTCATCCAGCACACGGTCTGTTTTTATACAGTCATTGGACGAAGAATGTTTTTACAGTTTCAAATGATTGTAAAAAAAAAACAACCCCCCCACCCTCAAACCCAAACAGAGGGACGGTCCAGGAGGATGGCACTCGTAAGCCTGGTCTTTAAATATTTGGAGGACAGATGGCAGGTTTGATCCCAGGCCTTGTTCAGTGGATTAAGGTTCCAGTGTTGCTATGAGCTGTGGCATAGGTCACAGACACAGCTCGGATCCTGAGCTGCCGTGGCTGCTGTGGCCAGCAGCTGCAGCTCCGATTCGACCCCTAGCCCGGGGAACTTCCATCTGCCATGGGTGTGGCCCTAAAAAGAAAAAAAGAAATCTGAGGACGTAGCTGGGCAAAGAGTAGAGTGAGAAGTCTACAGATTAGATTTCTCACCTCGGCTATTTCATCTATAGCTGTGAGTAGTATCACTTTCTGGAAGCTCTTTGCTTGCCCAAGAAGAGGGGAGGAGGATTTTCTAGGAGGGGCTGGGGTTATTTTTCATTTTCCTTTTACTGGCTTGAGTGGCTCGACAACAGAAAATGTATCTTGCTCTTTGGTATAATTTAGTCTTTTGCCGTAGGTGATGAGGTCACATTAAACACGTACCAGTGGGACTACAAGATTCAGGGGAGCACAGCCCAGGCATTTGGGGGATTTTCCAGGGCCTCTCAGTGAGTTTATGCCGACGGTGTACTTTTTTTTTTTCTTAGAATATGTGTATCCACAGGCTGTCCAAGAGCTGACACGGTAGGGAAAATACAGTAACAACCCACTTTTGGCACTTCACGTTCAGTTCACACACCCGCAGTCACCTCTGCTGGTCTCCTACTTACTCCTGCCAGACAGTACCCATGGGGTTTCCTATACTTTCTTGAGTCAGTGACCACACTGGCTAACCCATCTCTCTTTTTCTTTCTTTCTTTCTTTCTTTCTTTCTTTCTTTCTTTCTTTCTTTCTTTCTTTCTTTCATCTATCATCTATCTATCTATCTATCTATCTATCTATCAATCTATCTATCTTTGTCTTTTTAGGGCTGCACCTGCAGCATAAACAAGTTCCCAGGCTAGGGGCTGAATCGGAGCTTCAGTGAACAAGGCCAGGGATCGAACCCACAACCTCATGGATACCAGTCGGGTTTGTTCCTGCTGAGGCACGATGGGAACTCCAGCTCATCCCATTTTATGTGTGAGCGTTGCTTATCTCCTGACTCCGTCCCCATCTTCCTCCAGGGACTTATCCCTTCCTTCCCTAACTCCGATGTCATCAACGACAGCTAGGGACTCTAACGTCCAACCCCTCGAATTTCTCAGACTACGAACAGATGACCAGCCGATGTGAGAATCCTGAGGTAAAGGTGGTCCCGCTTATTTTTTCTGCCCATTTTTGTATCAAGGAAGATAATTCATGATCTGAGTAGGAACGGCGCTCCCAATGCAGTCACACAGACATGATCCAGGAGGGCCAGAGGGTTCATCTAACATCACTTATTCAAAAAAAATTAGAAATTCCCATGGCCTGTTCTGGGGTACAAAACACATCACTGGCTGTCCTACCCGATAAGGCTAAGATCGCACAGAGGAAATTAAACGTCATGAGATGCCCTCCATCATGAGAGCTGGCAGAACTTTTCCAGAGTACAGGGCAGCATAAAGAGCGTCACGGGAGAGTCACATGAGCGGGAGAGAAGGGCACACAAAAGGCGCGGTGCGGCGGGGGAGGGGAGACTTCCCACACCACCTGCCTGAGTTCTGCAGCTGGAAGGACTAAGCGCAACAGTGACGCAGTAGATGCAAAGTACTACATTTTGAGTGGATACGGAATGGAGTCCTACCGCAGGGCACAGGGAACGGTATCCAGTCTCTCGGACAGACCGTGATGGAAGATATTATAAAGAAAGGGAACAGAGGAGTTCCCGCTGGGCTCAGCAGGTTAAGAACCTGACACCGTATCCTTGAGGATGCGAGTTCCATCCCTGGCCTCACTCAGTGGGTAAAGGACCCAGCATTGACACAAGCTGCGGTGTAGGTAACAGGGGAAGCTCAGCTCTGGCGTGGCTGTGGCTGTGGCGTAGGCCAGCAGCTGCAGCTCTGACTTGACCCTTAGCCAAGTAACCTCCATATGCCTGGGGTATGGCCGTAAAAAGATTTTTTAAAAAATGTGTATACACACACACACACACACACATATGTATGACTGGGTCACATTGCTGTACAGCAGAAAATGGCACAACATTGTAAATCAACTATACTTTAATAAGGAGTTGCCATCATGGCTCAGGGGAAGCGAATCTGACTGGCATCCATGAGGGCGTAGTTTCGATTCCTGGCCTCATTCAGTGGATTAAGATTCCGGCGTTGCCGTGAGCTGTGGTGTAGGTCGCAGACACAGCTCAGATCTGGCATTGCTGTAGCTGTGGTGTAGGCCAGTGGCTATAGCTCCGATTTGACCCACAGCCTGGGAACCTCCATTGGTGGAGACCCTAAAAATTAAGATAATAATAATAATAATAATAATAGTAATAATATCAATAAATAAATAAGCCTATACTTTAATAAAAAATAAAATAAATTGACAAAGACAAATTAGCAGAAGAAAAAGATCCTCATTTTAATTCTTGAACACGAGGGTGCCCAGTCTATATACTCAGCTTTCAAAAGAAAATGTCCATCTTACTGACCCATTCCTCTCAGGGCCTTTCTCAGCAGATGATGCTATTCTGAGTGGATCAGAATCAGTCACGCACGCGTGAGCCAACGGCTAATAGAGGAAGATCTGGCATCGCTCCTGGAACAAAAGCCTTCCTACAAACAGACGAATTCCCAATGATGAAACTGCGGCTGGGGCTTTCCTGGTGGCACAGTGGGTTCAGGTTCCTGTCGCTGCTGTGACGAGGGTTCCATCCCCGGCCTGGGAACTTCTGCATGCTGTGGGCTCGGCCGAAGTAAAGCAAACAAACATAACACAAACTGCAGCCTTTGGGGAACGGGGCAGAGAGAACCCTCCCATGGTTCTTCCCACTCTTCCGCGCCCAGAAAGCCATAAAAGCTATTGCTCCTGCTTTGTCTATTCATAAACTGCAATATTTACCAAAGAACCCAGTGCACACTCAAGCTACATAATAGTTGCCAAGGATGTTTACATTTACAGTTTAAATATAATAGCTTAGAGCTCTCCTGTGGTGCCGCGGGTTAAGGATCTGGTGTTGTCACTGCAGCTGCCTGGGTCACTGTTATGGCATGGGTTCGATCCCTAGCCTAGGAACTTCTACATGCCGTGGGCATGGCCACAAAATAAATACATACATACATACATACATATAATACCTAGAGTTGAAAAAAATATCTTTTTGGTTTGACAGTAGTTCAGTATGTGTAGATTCTCCCACATGTAGAGTAAATTTGCAGAATTACAATATCCGTGATAAGGCAATACTTTTCAAAATAAATGGTGAGGTTAAACTAAGTAATCTATGCAGCTGAGGGACAGTTGGGTTGTTTCTTACTTTTAATGATGCGCAAAGCTATATGATTTGCTTATGCAAAGTTTCTGGGTGGATATCTCCATTTCTCTTGGCTAAATACCTGAGGAGTGGGATTCCTCGGATGCAGGATAAATGCACATTTAACTTTATAAGAAGCTTCCAAACTGTTTTCCAAAGTGGGTGTAACGTTGCTACTGGTGGCAGGTCATTGTTTCTGTGGCCATGCCTCGTGGTCAGCAACAGATGTGACCAGCTTCCTTGATTTGAGCCACTTTAATAATAATTCATGGGGGAGTTCCTGACTTGGTGCAGTGGAAACGAATCCAACTAGGAACCATGAGGTTGAGGATTCGATCCCTGGCCTTGCTCAGTGGGTTAAGGATCCAGCGTTGCCGTGAGCTGTGGTGTAGGTCGCAGACGCGGCTCGGATCCCGCGTTGCTGTGGCTGTGGCGAAGGCCGGCAGCTACAGCTCCTGTTAGACCCCTAGCCTGGGAATCTCCACATGCCGCAGGTGCAGCCCTAAAATGACAAAAAGACAAAAATAAAATAAAATAAATAATTCATGGACTCTGGACCGAGGCTGAGCTATAAAATTAAACATTCTGCTTACTAGGAGTTCCCATTGTGGCGCATCGGAAACAAATCGGACTAGGAACCCTGAGGTTGTGGGTTCGATCCCTGGCCTCGCTCAGTGGAGTAGGATCTGGCATTGCTGTGAGCTGTGGTGTAGGTCGAAGACGCAGCTCAGACCCTGCATTGCTGTGGCTGTGGTACAGGCCAGCAGCTGTAGTTCCAATTTGACCCATAGCCTGGGAACCTCTATATGCCATGGGCAAAGCCCTAAAAAGGCCCCCTCCCCCCCAAAAAAATAAGTTCAGTCCAAAGTCAGCATCTCTATGGCCATTTTTATGTGAAACCCCTATTTTACAGAATGTTCTATAAATGATGAAGAGGTAGACTTTGTTTTAGTTTAGTTGTTGTGGTATATTACAACCTTAAGATATAAAAATTTAAAATAATTTGCTCATTGTCCCTACCATGGGGTAGGTATAGACTAGTTTGGAAAACAAAACTTCGGCATCAGAGCCAGTCTTGGCTCTTTCATAAAGAATGAATCCGATTTCAGTTTTAGCACAAACCGTTTCCACCTTCCAGGGAAGAAAATAATTCAGCTCCCAAATACTAGACTTCCTTAGGCAGAGGGACCCCGATGCCCACCCCCAAAACCCAGAGAAGTTGATTCTTCCGTTATAGCATTATTCAGAAAAAAATATTACTGGCGCAATACACTAATTATACACATTAATTCAATAATAGAAAACAAAGGAATAGCTACAGTGCATAGGCTGCGGCTTAGGCAACCATAACTTGCTGAGCAGTGATTGCAGTTGGACAGAAATCAAGGTACCAGTCGGGAGAGAAGGCCTGGTGGCGACGTGGAAGTGGGAATTCCATGTTTTTACAATCATTCTTCTCTCTGTACTGTCGAAGCCAGATTTTTTTTCCCATGAGCCGCATGACTTATATAACACGCCTACCAGCTGACGCTCCGTGTCATTACGTGGAGATCTGGGAAGTGTCTCTGGCACTCGATGGGCCTCTTGTGAGTCGTTTTCCCGCTCTGAGCACTGTGGTTAACAACTGCACCGGGCCGTTTCACAGGGCTAGCTCGTGAATACAGTGGTTCTTCCCTAAACAGTTTGCAGAGCGAGGCCATGTGAGCAGAGTCCAACAGTGTTCAGTGATCCGTGGAAAAAACAAGCCTGTTCTCACTACGCTCCTCTCCAATCAGCATATGCTGTTCTTTGCGTGTCTGGGGAGAACACGGGAACGGCCCATTAAGGGGGCACAAAGACTTATCATCTCGGACCACCCCGTCCCAGCTGGGGCCATTTCAAAGGTCAGGGCTTTGGGGACTTAGAACAATCTGTACAACTTCATTGTCACTGGGTCTGGCTAAACACAGACAGCAGCCAGCCTCTTAATCCCTGTCCCATGTAGGGAAAACCATCAGCTCAAGGCACTACAAATAAAAGGCATGCAGGAGTGCCCAGATGCCCTCGGGAATGGCAAGATGTAATTAGAAGAGAGCCCTTGGTGTAGGGACTCCCCTTCTACGAGAAGCTGAGAGAAAGAGGAAGAAAACAGGGACCAAACTGTTTGCCTCATTTAATTTAGTATCATCAGGAACATCTATTTATCTAACAGTTCGAGTATGCTGGACAGGGGACCTGAGCTCTGGATGGGAGCCAGGGCTTCGGGGTTTTTTCTCCATGTTAACAGCTAATTCGATGTTGAAACTGAAGTTGGGACAGCCAGGCAGATATTATTGCGCACTGCAGGGTGGTCAGAATTGGGCCTGGGTGGAGTTCCCATTGTGGGTCAGCAAGTTAAAGACTCAACAGTTGTCTCTGTGAGGATGCAGGTTCCATCCCCGGCCTCGCTCAGTGCATCTGGCACTGCCCCAGCGAGGTGGCAGATTCGGCTCAGATGCGGTGTTGCTGTGCTCATGGTGGAGGCCGGCTGCTGCAGCTCCGTTTCAGCCGCTGGCTGGGGAATTCCATATACCACAGGTGCAGCTGTAAGAAAAAAAAAAGGGGGAAGAAGAATCAGGCCTGGGAATCGTGCAGATGGAGAAATTCCTTCAGGGGAGCTGAAAGTCACTGCTACAATTTATGATATATATACAGTTGGGATTATACTGGCAGCTATGCACATGTCTGCACTCCTTTGACCTAAAATACCATCATTACAAAAAAAAAAAAATCCTGAAAAATCAGTTCACTACTGTAAGGGAATAGAAGAGGTAGGGCCAAAGAAGACTTCCTAAAAGAGAAACCAGGCATTAAGTTTATAACTCTTCTGTATATGTGGAAACAAAGCTAGGAGCGGAGTCTGGTGCCCAGATGCAACGATCAGAAATGCTGTTTAGCCTCTCAGCCTGTGCCGGTTAACCTGATTCTGAACCTGGTTTGATTTAATATGTGTGCCCTCAGATGCCACACTACTGCAGATCCTTCAGAGATCTGACATTGCAAAAAGCCGGACATGAAGCTTTGCGCCGCAGGGCCGACTAAATTAAATCCTTTGAAATTAGATTTTGCACCCTCCCATCTACATCCTGGACCGCTGAGGTGTGTCCGGAGCAAAGTCCAGGGTACGGTACCACCCATTTGTAATAAGAGAAAACGTAAAAGACAAACATGAGAGATCGGATAAAAGAATAAAAGTAGCTTTTAACAAAAACAGAGTTGGAGCACACTAACTACTGGGGTAGCGCAGTAGTGATCTCGCTGCATCACCGACCACAGCCCGTCTAGAAAAGGAGCGATGCCAGAAAGGTTTTGTGACCCGGCATAGGGGACCTCAGAAAGCGACCAGCCCCTTCACCTGCCCAGGCCTCCCGGCCGGGTGCAAACCGCCCCCTCGCTCCCCTGGCTCCCTCCCCATCCATCCCGCGCACCCGGCAGCGACTGCCCCACTCCCGCTGATTGACAGGCGGGGCAGCGACTCCCGGGAGCCCGGCTTTCTCCCCGCAATCCCGGCAGTAACAATCCTACCGCAGCCAATCGGAGCCAAGAGGCGGCGCCTGCGGCGGGGAGGAGGTGCTGGTCAGGTGCTCTGCGCCGAGGTGGCTTGCAGGTGAGCAGCTGCAGGTTTGGGGGCGCTCCTTGCTCCCGCCGTCTCTCCCCTTTGTACCAGGTCTGCGGGAGGGAGTCCCCTGCAGGCCCTCACTCCCACTGCCCCAAACCGATGCGGACTGAACGGATCGCTGGAAGGGTAAGAGTCCCCGGGAGTGGGCGGCTGGCCTCCCGGGGACCCCCCAAACCACCCTCACCCCCAGTTTCCACTGCATACACAGAGCCCACGTTAGGGCATCTGTTGGCCTCGGTGGGCGACAGTCTGCGCATTGGGAACGTACCCGAGGTGCTTCCCAGAGCTGGGATGGAATCCCCGTGGAGCAGATGGGGCGATGCATCACCTTCTTGACGTCTATTCGCTCTACACCTACGCCTCCCTCACTCTCCCTTCTCTCGTTTCTCTGCGCCCCTTCCCACCAGATTTCGAAAGCTGTGTGGGGCGGGGGGTGGTGGTTGGGGTTGGTGGGGAGAGTGGAGGCGTAGGGTAGGAACTGGGAAGCAACCCAGTGAAATCTGGACCCACATCTAAGTATTCTTCCCCCATCTCCCAGGCGCCGGCTGGCATTGTGCGTATTGTGAGTGGAAAAGAAAAAAATCAGATTTCTTCCATCCCCGCCCCCATGTCTCTGTTGCTTTCTGCTATTCATGTGATAACGTTGTTTCTTACCAAACATTCCTTAGCTTGGGGCAATACTTAGCCTTTGTTTATTTTCGTTTGTTCCAGGAAATCCGTTCTTTTCTGCTTACCACAGTTGCTAAATTAATTTACTGAAAGAGGAAAATCAGGTGTCTGTGTAGTCGATTCTTTTTTTCTGCCTTAAATATATTTGGTTCATTGTACCCTTCCTGGTGTTAGGAAGGTGAAGGAGAAGAAAGGGGGAGGGGCTGCCATCCTCAGCCAGAAGTGTTAGTAAACATATTTACAGTTCCTTATTGAAACCGATTTTTCTTGTTCCTTCCAGAACTGGAAACTTTGTCATTTGAGAAGTAGTTTTTGAATTTAATTTTTGAACCGTATTTCTGCAGAACACTACCTAAAAACATTTTAGTTTAAGTAATGTTCTAGGTATGCTAAAATCATGGTTAAAAAAACAAAAGAATTATTGCATCTGAAAGCAAAGCAAGCATACCCAGCAGTTTTTATTTACCTGCACCTATAATATAGCAGGACAAGACAGGGTCTGTTTTTGAGGTTTAAAAATATCTCCAGTATGTTCAAATTAAAAAGATGTGGAAAGCTGAATTCAAGAGGTTTCTTGGCACAAAATGCAATTAGATCCAGGTTTTGTTGGGCTGATAAATACCTTCACGCAAGAATGGATGGAAGGAGAGAACAAAATATCCTTACTGGAATTGCAAACCCAGTGAGAACTGACAAAATTTACATATGTGTTGTTTATGCATATTACCTCTTATTAGCACTCTTGAAGAGAATAACGCGATTTAGAAATACTGGCAACGTCAGCCTTGATCTGAAGAGATTACTTAATCCTGGGAAGTGCCTTTTCTTTGCACATCACTGATAAGATTAAATACTGATGAACTTGGAGTTCCCCTCAGTGGCTCAGGGGAAATGAATCACACTAGGAACCATAAGGTTGTGGGTTTGATCCCTGGCCTCGCTTCATGGGTTAAGGATCCCGCATTGCCGTGAACTGTGGTGTAGGTCACAGATACGGCTTGGATCTGGCGTGGCTGTGGCTTAGGCCGCAGATGCTTCCCTAAAAAGAAAAAAAAAATGTTGATGAACTTTAAGACAGTCAACATCAAATTTCAGAATTATGTTTTTGTTTATACTTAGTTCAGAATCTAATTATTTTAATGAAGGCTGTGCTTTGACTATTAATACATGAATGCATATTACTTTTCACAAATGTATTAGAATATCACAAATTTTATGTCACTTCAAGAAACCAAGTTCATCTGTTTTCTCCTCTCTCGTGACATCTCTCACCATGATGGACCAAACATAAGGCCTTGTCTTTGAAAAATGGAGGTGTACATAGATTTTTTTTGGCTTTGCCCTTGGCATGTGGAAGTTCGCGGGCCAGGGATCAAACCTGTGCCACAGCGGTGGCCAGAGCCATGGCAATGACAACACTGTTTTCTTAGCTGCTAGGTGACCAAGTAACCCCTGTAAATATGTGTTTTTCAAAAGCATTCTTTTCGGATTTCTAGTGGATTTCTAGCTAGTTGCTAGGTTCCTACAGTCCAGCTAACCATAATGGTAAGTGTGTCCACAGGTATTTGACTATATAAATCTTTCTGACCAGGAGTCAGAGGTCTGAGTCAACCTGAAAATGCTTCTGAAAAGTTGTATGTATATATCAGCTTTTATTTTAGTTTTCGTTTTTTTATCTTTTTAGGGCTGAACCTGAGGCATATGAAAGTTCCCAGGCGAGGGGCAAATCAGAGCTGCGGCTGCCGGCCTACACCGCAGCCACAGCAATGCCAGATCCGAGCTGTATCTGTGACCTTCACTGCAGCTCACAGCAATGCCGGATCCTTAATCCACTGGGGGGAGCGGGGGCAGGGACAGAACCCTCATCCTCATGGACACTAGTCTGGTTCTGTATTGCTGAGTCACAACGGGAACTCCACGTCGTCTTTTAAAATGATATTTGAAGAGCTCTTTTAAATAATTTCTTTGAGGAATGTTTTGATAAATTCTTGGAAACCAACACAGTTTCTAAAATGCAAACAAACTGCTCGGCTTTATTATTCAGGCAGCCCCAGGTCTCGTGTTTAAGATGCCGTTCTGCAACACAATCCTTCCACACTGTGGTTTATGATATAACTGGAATTACTTGGCACCGTCACTCTCAATTGGGGGTCAGGTATACAAAACAAATTATTGTCATTAACTTCTGTATGTTTTTTATTATCTAGATTAGCTTACACGGAACCGATCAAGAACTTTGAAAATGACCTCAAAATTTCTCCGGGTGGCCTTCATACTTGCCACATTAACACTTGCAAAGACATATTTTCTCCAACCAGACCAGCAAAAAGTTCTGCTAGTTTCATTTGATGGATTCCGTTGGGATTACTTATATAGAGTTCCAACACCCCATTTTCATTATGTTATGAAACACGGGGTCCACGTGAAACAAGTTAGTAATATTTTTATTACAAAGACCTACCCTAACCATTATACTCTGGTCACTGGCCTCTTTGCCGAGAATCATGGCATTGTGGCAAATGACATGTTCGATCCGATCCTGAACAAATCCTTCTCCTTGGATAACATGGACATTTATGATTCTGAGTTTTGGGAAGAAGCGACGCCAATATGGATCACAAATCAGAGGGCGGGACATACCAGTGGCGCGGCCATGTGGCCCGGGACAGATGTGAAAATACATGAAAGCTTTCCTACTCACTACATGCCTTACAACGAGTCCGTTTCATTTGAGGAGAGAGTTGCCAAAATCGTTGAATGGTTTACTTCGAAAGAGCCCATCAGTCTTGGTCTTCTCTACTGGGAAGAACCCGACGACATGGGCCACCATCTGGGACCAGACAGCCCGCTCATGGGGCCTGTCATTTCAGATATCGACCACAAGTTAGGCTATCTCATACAAACGCTGAAGAAGGCAAAGCTCTGGAACGTTCTGAACCTAATCATCACAAGTGACCATGGGATGACGCAGTGTTCTGAAGAAAGGATCATAGAGCTTGACCGGTATCTGGATAAAGACCACTATATCCTGATTGACCAATCGCCGGTAGCAGCCATCTTGCCCAAAGAAGGTGAGTCTGAAGTGAGGGCTGGGCCGGGGGCCGGGGCTACGCAGGCCCAGGGCTTTTGAATAGGGGGTTCTTGTGTCTGTCTTTCCAGCGTGCTTGCCTTTGACGTGGCAAAGTTCCGGGATCGAGTCCTGAGACTCTGAAAAGAAAAACTCTCTTTTCACCTTTTCCTCGAATATTGAAACCAAGGCTCCCTCTGTGTTTATGGCAGTCCTGTCAGATATGATGGAAGCTACAGCCTCCATTCTCAGGGGGCTGGGGAGGGGAAGATACACGCAAGATGTGCATGCCATTGCAGTTATTTTATGGAAGCCCCAAAGCCTTCTGTGGACCCTTAGTTAAGACCTGCTTAATAGGGAAGCAGAGGGTTATGGGAAAAAGAGAGCTCAGGTCGTTCTGAGATTTAGTTTTCTTATCTATAAGCAGGGGAAGTAATAATAGTACTTTGTGGTGGTGGTGGGGTGGGGAGGCTTGATGTGGGATCTCAGTTCCCGGACCAGGGATTGAACCCCAGGCCACAGCAGTGAATGCACGGAATCCTAACCACCAGACCACCAGGAAACTCCCAACCGTACCTTGACCTCTTCACAAACCTCTCCTGGAATCCTCATTCCAGTGCTGTCGCTCATGATTTCTGATTTCAAGATAGGTGAACAAGCCCCAAAGGTTCAACATCCCCGGGTCAAAAAGTAAGTGCAGAGCAAGCCTCAGACCTGCTCTTCTGACTTCTGTTTTGTCACCTCCTGGCTTTCGTCTGGGCATCAAGTGAGAAAACAGGTCCTGCAAAGCTGAGTAGCTCACAAGTGAGAGTTAGATCCAGTGCAGGGCGATTAAGAGGATCCTAGAAAGCAGTGAATGTTAAAATACGCACACGTCCCTACTCGCAAACTTGTTAACAAGTTCTATATAAAACAGTCCCTTTTTTGTGGTTAAGAAAATTACCTTAACCTTTCAAGTCCCCTTGTAAAACTGGTATGATGTCCCCTAATAAGTGGATTTGAAAGGCAGGAAGATTAAAGGTAGTGATTGCTGCAGTTTGAAGCTGCGGGGAGTACTTCTGCCTCCAGGGTTTTTAAAGATGTTTCCATTTTACAGGCTGCTTTGTGCTTCGCAAGCAGTCCCTGACCAGCTCTCCCCCTCCACGGACTCTGCTGTCTTATTCTGAGATTCTCTGTCTCTGGACCAAGAGTTTTCAGGACTCAGCTCTTTGTTTTTTTTTGGGTGTTGCAGTGCCACCAGTTAGCGTGTGTATTTCATCTTTGGATATTAGAGTTTTCTCATTCGATAAAATGTCCTCTCCCTAGAATCCGGGGTTAATAGAGGCAGGCTGTTGCCTTTGGAATGAATAAGCGGTGAGATCCTGCTGTAGAGCCCTGGGAACTATATCTAGTCACTTATGATGGAGCGTGATGGAGGATAATGTGAGAAAAAGAATGTGTAGTAGAAAATTGACAGAACACTGTAAACCAGCTACAATGGAAAAAATAAAAATCATTTAAAAAATAAAATAAAATGTCCTCTCGGGATGGATTTATTTTATTTATTGATTTTTTTGCTTTTTAGGGCCGCCATAGTGACATGTGGAGTTTCCTAAGCTAGGGGTCGAATCAGAGGTACAGCTCCCGGCCTGCGCCACAGCCACAGCAATTTGGGATCTGAGCCACATCTGCGACCTACACCACAGCTCATGGCAACGCCAGATCCTTAACCCACTGAGCGAGGCCAGGGATGGAACCCACAACCTCATGGCTCCTAGTCAGATTCATTTCCACTGCGCCACAACAGAAACTCCAAGATGGATTTACTTTAAGAGGTTACTTCTCAGAGTTCCTGTTGTGGGTCAGCAGGTTAAGAACTCACCTTGTATAGTGTCTGTGAGGATGTGGGTTTGATCCTTGGCTTTGCTCAGTGGGTTAAGGATCAAGGCGTTGCTGCAACTGCAGCGTAGGTTGCAGATGCGGCTCAGATCAGGGGTTGGTATTGCTGTGGTATAAGCCGGCAGCTGTAGCTCCGATTTGACCCCTAGTCTGGGAATTTCCATGTGCCTTGGGTGCAGCCTTGGAAAAAAAAAAAAAATAGTACTTCTCAGTTTCCCCCAGTAGGATGCCTGCGTTGACTGGCCTCTGTCACCCTGGTTGCTTCTTTGACTATTGCAGCCGGTGTCTCCCTTCTGAGTGCCTGTCTTCCTTCTCTCTTAGGCAGATTTGATGAAGTCTATGAAGCACTCGCTCACGCTCATCCTAATCTTACAGTTTACAAAAAAGAAGAGGTTCCAGAAAGATGGCACTACAGACACAACAGCCGGATTCAGCCAGTCATCGCGGTGGCTGACAACGGGTGGTATATCTTACGGAATAAGTCAGATGACTTTATGTGTGAGTATGTGATAGCGTTTCTACCCATTCTGCATCCTCGTTGGCTACGGTGGAGGCCAAGCGGGAGTTGTTTCCACTGTTCTCAGCAATTTCTTTACCGATCAAAAAGTAGCTCATACCATACATTAATAGCTAAAGAAAGATCCAGTAAGGATCCCAATAAAAGTTTACTAGAGGAGTTCCTGTTGTGGCTCAGCGGGTTAAGAACCTGACATAGAGTTGATGAGGATGCGGGTTTGATCCCTGGCCTCACTCAGTGGGTTAAGGATCTGGCATCACAGACGTGGCTAGGATCCCGCGTTGCTGTGCTATGGCATAGGCCGGCGACTACAGCTTTGATTGGACCCCTAGCCTGGGAACCTCCATATGCCTTGGGTCCACGTGGTCCTAAAAGACAAAAAAAAGACCAAAAAAAAGGAAAAGAAATTGGGATTCTTGGGCCCAACCGAGACCTACTGAGCTAGGAACTTTGAGAGTACCACCCAGCAGCCTGTGTTTTTGCCTGCATCCTCCAGTCCCGGGAGCTCATACACATGCACGCTTGAGAATCAGTGCCCTTAGGCATCGCTTATTAAATACTCTGCCTGATCAGGCATGTATGGTAGGGACCACGGCTACAAAACAAAATCCCCGGGCATGGGAGAGGTTTTTTATGAGTCATGTGTTCACCGCAAATCTGATTTTCTAGTAAAAAGTGAGATGGGAATGGATTTTCTTTGCCTTTGTGATTGAAAGTCTGGATCCAGCTACTCATAGAAATGAGCACAGCAGTCATCCATTCAATTATAAAATTATAGTCATGACACATTTCCCAATGTGCCAATATCGATTAACTAGAATAGCACAGTCCCCTGTCCGATGATTCCTGGTGATTCAGAAATCCAGCATAATTTTCGGTTGAGTAATAAACTCAGAAGAGGAGTGCCCTCCGTGGCTCAGGAGATTACAAAACCGACTAGTATCCATGAGGATGTGGGTTTGATCCCTGGCCTCGCTCAGTGGGTTAAGGATCCAGCGTTGCTGTGAGCTGTGGTGTGGGTCATAGACACGGCTCAGATCCCATAGTTGTTGTGTAGACCTCAGCTGCCTCTCCGATTTGACCTCTAGCCTGGGAACTTCCATATGCTGAGGGTTTGTCCCTAAAAAAAAAGCAAAAAAATGGCTATAAATAAATAAATAAATAAACTCAAAAGAATCATGGCATTTAGAATTACTTCTTCAGATGGATTTTGCCAGGCAGATTTGGAATTACTTTAAGGCAATACCTTTCAGAGGAACTGATGTAGAACTTTCTTTCTGGATGTGTGTTCCCATTGCATATCTCCCCGTAGCAAATATAAGCAGATGATTTGCTGGTCATTCTCACCACCTTTTTTTTTTTTTTTGCATGTGGAAATTCTGGGGCCAGGGATTGAACCCGAGCCACAGTGTGGACCCAAGGCACTGTAGTGGCAATGCCAAATCCTCAACCTCCTGAGCCACAGGAGAACTCTGAAACATTTCTCTCATTTTTTAATTTTCTTTCACTTATGTTTTCGGCCATGCTCATGGCATTTAGAAGTTCTGGGGTCAGGGATCGAACCCACACACAGCAACAACCCAAACCATAGTAGCAATATACCAGATCCTTAACCCACTGAGTCACAAGCGTATTCCCTGATCTTTATTTTTCAGAAACGGATTGAACCTGTAACTAGAGGTTCGATTTTGGAGGTGTCTTTTGTTTTTATTGCTTTTCCTCTTTCATGGGTAATTATGAACTTACTGGCTTCATGACTAAGCACTTTTATCTTTTATCTTTACAACAATAACTGAAACATAGTAGGTACCAAACAAATATTTGTTGAATATTAGTTTACCTGCCACCGAAAAACAAAAAAAATCACCTTCGTGTTCCCCTCACTTGGCTCAGCTTTGCCCTTTATCCTTTTTTCTTGTGCTGCTTAAAGAAACGTTGGCCTGTGATCAAGATCTGTGATCTTTTAACTTTTCGTTTCCCGAGGTGAATTGTGACGTTGACAATAGCAGAGATTCCTTGTAAAAGATCGTTTCATTTTAAAAGTCAGATTAGGGAAAATTTGCACCTAAGTTCAGAACTCAGCAATAGTGTGATTATTTCCAGTTTAGTGCCATCTGTTTGGCTAACGTGTTCATGCGTATTTTATCTCCACAGTAGGCAACCATGGTTATGATAACGCATTAGCAGAAATGCACCCCATATTTTTAGCCCACGGGCCTGCCTTCCGAAAGAACTTCACAAGAGAAGCCATGAACTCCACGGATGTGTACCCCCTGCTGTGCCATCTCCTCAACATCAGCGGCATGCCACACAACGGGTCACTCAGGAATGTCCAGGACCTGCTCAGCTCCGCAGTGCCAAGGGCGAGCCCTCACACGCAGAGCCCTCCTCTCCTGCATGGTAGTGTCACACCAAGAGAAAACGAGCAAGAGGGGGCCTACGCTTATTTCCTAGGGGTCTCTCTCGGGACCGTTATAGTTATTGTCTTTTTAATAACTTTCATTAAACATTTAATTCGCAGTCAGATACCTGCCTTACCAGATTTTCAGTCTGAAATATCTCAGCCATTATTACAAGCCTGATGCTGCTTGGATGGGGAGATTGCATAGTTATGTCAGTGTTTAAAGGTTTCCCATTCTAGGAAACCAGCTTCAGGCATTTGCACAGACCATTAAGCAGTTTTGTACATATACAGGCCTGTGCACACGCACACTCACACAGACACACACACATACACACACTCACAGGCACATGGACCAAAATACACATATCTGCAAATACACATATTCTCTCTGGTTTAGGGCGATGTAGGGCTACATAAGATCCTGCTTTATTTGGACTTGGCACATAAAATGTGTATATTTAGCAACTTTGCACTATTTGAAGTACTGTACAAGACTGCATTTTGAATTACTCTCCTGGAGTTCCCGTCAGGGCGCAGCAGAAATGAATTGGACTAGGAACCATGAGGTTGAGGGTTCAATCCCTGGCCGTGCTCAGTGGGTTAAGGATCCAGCCTTGCCAGGAGCTGTGGTGTGGGTCGCAGAGGCGGCTCAGATCTGGCGTGGCTGTGGCTGTGGTGTAGGCTGGCAGCTGTAGCTCCAATCCCCAGCCTGGGAACCTCCATAGGCCGCAAGTGTGGCCCTAAAAAGCAAAATAAGTAAATAACTCTCCTATTAGGTACTTTTATATGAAATGCACTTTATTGACGGTAA
This sequence comes from Catagonus wagneri, assembly GCA_004024745.2. Lineage (NCBI taxonomy): Eukaryota > Metazoa > Chordata > Mammalia > Artiodactyla > Tayassuidae > Catagonus > Catagonus wagneri. Next base: position 17,173,815 of record PVHT021183523.1, read on the forward strand.
TGTCTCATAACTCGGTTGAAAAAGACAGCTTTTTACATACATGTCCCAGCATACCTCTTACTCCTTGTTCAAACAGAATCACATTTCTCATAATTCCTAAATAATGCAGAAATCTATCTCCTTACATTAGGAGAACATTAGGTATGTGAAAACTGTTAAAGATGAAAATGACAGCCTTTGTACATTGAATTTTGGAAAGACTGCGTTCTCAACAGCAGGGTGGGCCCTCCTGGTCCTAACTCACTTCCTACCCCCCCCAAAAAAAAAACATGCAAATACTGACGGACTCATCCTAGGCATATTGTTTCCTTCATGAGTCATTACTGCTAGTTCCTGATTTGTCATTTTACTCTGATAATAAGCCACCATGAATGTACATTTTTTTCCTCTGTCATCCAGCACTGGCCTGAGTGTAAGGGATCAGGCGCCATCTCAGCCATGTTTTCTCTTGTTCTGTAATTATGTGCTTCTTTGAAAACAACATCGCTGTTAACCGCATTAAAAATCAGTTCAATAAAACAGTGTTTTCTTTCTGGTAACCTGTCAGTCACAGAACACAAGCCTCTTTTAGATTGGAGCGTTTGAAGGTCCGGAATTGCAAGAGAGCACAAATTATTATTAGAGAAAAGTGTAGGGCACACAGTCCTTGAAAAGAGCTGTGTGGTGCTTGTGGGGCGGGGGCGAATTAAGACAGGAGTTAGGGGGAAAAAGTTAGGCACGACAGTTTTTCACAGTGTACTCAGAACAGTGCTGAAGGGTACCTGATGGCAAGAAAATAGTGACATGTCTCTTAAAGCTAACAGGTATTGATTGACACAGGAGAAGCTGAGATGGAGTTCCCATTGTGGTGCAGGGGAAATGATTCCGACTAGGAACCATGAGGTTGCAGGTTCAATCCCTGGCCTCGCTCAGTGGGTTAAGGACACATCATTGCTGTGAGCTGTGGTGTAGGTCGCAGACGTGGCTTGGATCTGGTCTGGCTGTGGCTGTGGCGTAGGCTGGAAGCTGTAGCTCCGACTGGACCCCTAGCCTGGGAATCTCCATATGCCACAAGTGAAGCCCTAAAAAAAAAAGAAAAAGGCAGAGAGAAGCTGAGATGGTAGCCTTGTTTCCTGAAAGATTTGAATATCCACTCACCAAGTGCTCAGTGAAATCAAAGAAGATCGTTGGTTCACAAACAGACTTTACCTCCTGTGTAGTTTTTAACCTGCCCAGTCACCAGCTCCTCATTCCCGCCACAAAAAGCTGTGCTTTTAGCAGGTTGGGGAGAAGGTGGTATTACTTAGGGTTTCTTGATGGAAAAGAAGCAGCCCTGGAAAGAACAGCTTCCCTTGAAGAAAATAGAAACCAGTTTAGAGACACGTGGCCCGTAGATCATTTCTGTGTTTTTGTGGATATTTATGCACCAACAGACTAGTAAGGAAGTGAAATGATGAATGTATTCCAGAAAGGATAAACGAGCTGTAAAGCACAAAAGTGGCACAGTTAAATATATCCTCAAATTTAAGTGCTTCCTAAAATCAGGTGAATGAGTGATTTTTAAATAATGATACCGACAAAGAATGCTATTGGTACCTGATTCTCATTTCATTATACAACCTCTTAATGGAACAGAATGGAATCTCTGGAAACGACTAGATTAAAGCGCTGAGAAGTTAAGTGGTAGACAGCGAACTCAGGAAGTTTGAACTCTGGACTAGACGTTGCAGAACAGGTAACCACTCCCGCTGGCTTGGTTTGTAGTAACGAATTTATCTGCGTTATTGAGAGGCCCATGCAAAGGCTGAAAGATAAAACTGTTCTATGTACACACATTACTTTTCAAGTGTGTGTATACTGAAAGCAGCTGTTGCATTAAATTCATTTTAGAGAGTGCTGTGACCTCAGTAGTAAGAAGAAAGTAAATTCTGTAACGTTTATGAAATCATTAAAATTCTGATTTGACGACTGAGTGGTTTCTTTCATTTACAGATACTTAGTTTCCTGTAAAATTTCAGCAGGAGAGTTAACCTGGAGTAAAATAAAATTTTAAACTTTGCTGGGAAAATCTAGTTACTCATCATTTTTGATGGTTTTGGTTTTACCTGCCTGTCTCTAATGATCAGACTTTGTAGGCAGTCAACACAAATAAGCACAGAGAAACAAAATGTAGACTAGCTGATCTTCCTAAGAATTTTAGGAAAGTCAGAGGAATGGAACCCCACCACCACCAACGCTGACAATTTTGTTCAACATCCTCCATCAGCTGTTTTGTAGTTTTATCAGGTTTTTCTTTTGTTTGTTTTGCTTTTTAGGGCCGCACCCATGGCATATGGAAGTTCTCAGGCTAGGGCTCAAATGTGAGCTACAGCTGACGGCCTACAGCACAGCTCAAGGTAACACTGGAGCCTTAACCCACTGAGCAGGGCCAGGGATCGAACCTGCATCCTCATGAATACTAGTCGGATTCTTAACCCGCTGAGCCACAACGGGAACAAATTTTGGCTGTATTTTCTCTATTTGTCTACTTCATTGATTTTGAATTTCCTAAAGTGGAAGTTTAAATCACTGATTTTGAACCTCTCTTCCTCTCAAAGACCAGCCTTTTTCTTTTCTTTTCCCACAGTTCCTAGCAGTACTCAATGAATGTCAGAGTAGGAAATGAATTAATCACTGCTCTACTCAAGGGAACTTTTTGAATCTATACTCTATATTAGAAAAGACATTAAAGGAGTTCCCGTCGTGGCGCAGCGGAAAAAGGAATCCAACGAGGAACAATGAGGTTGTGTGTTTGATCCCTGGCCTCACTCAGTGGGTTAAAGATCCAGCATTGTGAGCTGTGGTGTAGGTCGCAGATGTGGCTCGGATCTGGCGTTGCTCTGGCTGGGGGGTAGGCCGGCGGCTACAGCTCCGATTGGATCCCTGTCCTGGGAAGTTCCCTATGCCGTGGGTTCGGCCCGAAAAAGACCAAAAAAAAAAAAAAAAAAGACAGTAAAAACTTACACAGTTACAAAACCAAGTTTATATACTGTAATCGTACCCTTACCTCTAGTGCTTTGTAATCGGCTTTTTCAAAAGTCTTCCTTTCTACTACAAACCAATAAATTATAGCTCTAGAAACTGCAAAATTTATCTCGGCTTCCTTTCCAATGATGTCTTTATGTTGGATTGTACATTTGTACACTGCTTTATAAATCTGGTCGAATGTTATACACTTAATCCTGGTTTAAAAAAAAAATTGTAGTGAATGCCTGTGTGGATTTTTGTAGTATTACTAAGTCACGTCAACATTTATCACAGTATGTATATTTTGCAAGAATGTGACAGGTTAAAAAATCATCATTGACATCACGTTGTGTATTTAATAATTACGGTCAAAACGTTTCAGTATATTTTATTCCACAAAATTTTAAAAATCATAAGCAAAGTCATAACTATGAATTCAAACAATACAGTCAAATATATTTTACTTTAACTTAAGGCACTACATACAAATTTCTTCAAAGCACACTCATATCATTTTATTTACACACTATTTTAAGAATTGACAATAAATATACACTTTCCATCTCATCTTTGTCCTTCATTCGCAACTTTATATATTCACAATGAAGTAACACCCTCCAAATGAAAGGAATTAAGTGCAATCATCTTTAAAGCTTACCCGATATGGGCAAGAGAAGGAAACACCCAAGAACAATGCAAAAGCATTTTTAATCCTTTAATGTTTCAAGAATTTATCCTTAAATTCTTATACCAAGCTTAATGGAACAGAACACAAAACCTATGGTACAGAGAGCTGAAACAATTTTTATTCGATTGCCGCTTTATCCGAAGAACTTACATATTAATAACAGCAGCAGAACTGTCCCTACATTATAAGTAAATGTACTTATTCTGAATTCACTCACTGAATTAACAAAAATCTTAATAAAATGGTTTTCCTATTACTTTTGAGTATTACTGTGGTAAGTGTTTCCTGGAGCCAAATACTTTATACCACCCAGAAAGCACAGCAGCATATTAGTCAAGTATTTATACACACCAAAGCCTTAGTGGAAAAGGCTGGCTTTACTCCAAGATTTTCTCAGTGTACTAGAGGTGTCACTGGCTTTAAGTGATAACTGTTTAAAGATAAAAATGAATTAACATAAAGTTCACTATAATAATATATAAAGGTCTCTTTGATTCAATAAATACTGTTCTCGTCCCATCAACATATACATAACAACACATTTACAATTTTAATTTGAGTTAATGTTTTGAGAGTGGAATGAACAAGACAAATAGGGCTTTGTTCACAGGGCTGAGACCCTGGGGGGCCAGCCCTTCCTACCGCATCCTGCACACAATCCACTCACAGGGTGGATGGAATGGACAGATTTCCGAAACTCAGACCTGCCAGTCAAGCCAATACAGTCACTACAGCTCACACCATTGCAAGGAACAAGCTCCACTCGGCCAGTAGTTTAGACATTTCAAAAAATGCTCACCGTTTTATTTTATTTTTATTTTTTCTCTTCTAGGGCCACACCTGAGGGCACATGGAAGTTCCCAGGCTAAGGACTGAATCGGAGCTGCAGCTGCCAGCCTATGCCGCACCCACAGCAACTGGGGATCCAAGCCATGTCTACAGCTCACAGCAATGCGGGCCAGATCCTTAACCCACTGAGCAGAGCCAGGGATCGAACCTGCATCCTCATGGATCCTAGTAGGGTTCGTTAACCACTGAGCCACAACTGGAATTCCAAAAAATGCTCACTAATTTAAATGAGACCCTTCTCTTGTTTTCCTTTTCTTTCTTTTTTTTTTTTAAATGGAAATTGAAGTAGAAGGAAAATTTTCTATTATTTTGTTCAGATCAATTATTAACCTTCAGGATAATTTCTATATGAGGAGGACACAAAAATAAAATGTGTCTAAAAGCAAAATTAGTCCTATCGGTATCATTTATAATTAGGCTTTTTTTTTCTTTTTATGGCCTCACTTGTGGCATAGGGTAGTTCCCAGACTAGGGATCGGATCGGAGCTGCAGCTGCAGGCCTCCACCCCAGCTACGGCAACGCCAGATCCGAGTTGCATCTGTGACCTACACCACAGCTTGCAGCAATGCTGGTTCCTTAACCCACCGAGTGAGGCCAGGGATTGAACCGGCATCCTCACAGAGACAATGCCAGGTTCTTAACCTGCCGAGCCACAAAGGGAACTCCAGGCTGTTCTAATACAGTCTCCTTATGACTGCATGCATAGACCGTTCATGCAGGGTGTGGAAATGCTTATCAAGAACCCTAAGTACAACAGGCACCAAACCCCAGGATCAGGAAATCAGAAAAGACGACAAAGTGAATTACCTATTTGATGCCTGGCACCGCTGTTCTTGACCATTGCAGATAATCAACATTTAACTGGACTCCACATTTATGTAGATTATTTTTATATCTGCAAAATAGTCACCTAGTTTCTTTTATTTTGCCAAAACTCTAAAGATGGCACTAGTAATATTAATCCTTGTCTCAGGTCCTTAGGATGCTTCTTTTAAACCCAATTTCTCTTCTGATAGAAACTTACTGGCCACAACTCAGTTTCTTCATATTAATTTTGATTATTAGAAGGTACTACTTAGCAAAGGTAAGATGAGAGTAATTCACAATAAATCCTTGGCTCAGAACAAGTACGTTAAAAAATACACATATGACCAGAGTGGTTACTTCTACGAACAAAAGATTGGTGAAAAAAAAGCAGAGGCAGCACTGAGGGGCCCAAACGTTAACAGAATGCTGAAATTACCCAGCCACTTAACATATGATTAATGTAAAAGGTCAAAAGATACTCAATTCCATTTTAAATTTAGCGACCCTATTGCCTACAAAGTAAGGCCAAAAAATTCCCAAAGGTGAACAGAAAAATCTCTCCTCCTCATTCTGACCCAGTCAAAACCAGGCATGCATTCAGACCATACACTTCTCTGCAGCACATAGATACCTTTGGTTGCAAAAAAACAACATGAGAGAGTTAAACATGATAACAGAAATTAAGGAATTTTTTAAAATGATTTTCACTTCTGAGTTAGAAGAGAGTAAACAAATGTGAAATGTAAATAGAAACTTTCCAGAGAGCTGCGTGCTATGGGCATGTGGGAGCACTCACTTCTCACCAACTCCTGTAAGTCACACCAAGTCTGCACATCCATACACGCAACACACTGTGGTGTATACACACACACACACACACACAACTAAATATTGACACAAACGCATTCAGCAGGAAACGCACTTTTCCCTATTTTCCCCTATTTTCTTATTAGCGATAATCTTCGAAAGATACAGCTTTTGAGGCTTTAACAGCTCACGGGTTTTAACAAAGACGCAATGGCAAAGGCCCAGGCTTTGTGCTACGTGGTCTTTGCTTGTTTTTTATAATAATTTTTCTCACAGTAACTTCTTCATATGCTAGATCTTTTCTGCCTGGTGGATCCATTTTATTAACCGTCGCAGAGAATTTCCTACCTCTGGGTTTTTTCACTTGGGATACAAAGTTTGTTAACGGTAAATATAAAAATACAGGAAACTTTCCCTCCCTGATACACAAAATTCACATATTTTATAAAGATTTCTGTTGTTGAATTTACAAATGTAAAAATGTATTCAAAAAGCATACCGATTACATTTTGGTGCATTTTCATCTAAAGATGTGTCACATTTTCTTTGCAAAAAAAAAAAAGGCAAAGGCAGTATTTTTCACTAAAAAAGGTTCCAGTTAGAGAAACAGGTGGTGTTTCACTAAAGATTTAGTAACAATTTTCACTACGGTCAGAGTTTCTTGTATTAGCTAATAGAGCGAAACAGAACACGAGGGAAAACAAAGCAAGCATAGCGTGCTTGGTCTAAGTCCTCTGTCTTTCAAAGTACACTTTTTCATAGTTGTAACACCATTCCTTGGGTGTGTCCTAATCAAAGCCACTCTGTATAAACCCCAGCGCGTGTTACGCGATTAAAGGATCGTCATCATCATCTTGTAGCTGAAGTCGGGAAAACGGCCGGGGCCCAGAGAGTCTATTCTGCATGATTATGATGAGGCAGGTTAGCGTTGTTAAAACCAGGAGTGCACCGATAACAATTCCGATGGCTTCTGGGAGATTAATGCACCACTGGTCGACTAACAAACACTTAGTGTGACCAAAGGTTCCGTTATTGGGATGTGGCTTTAATCCCAGGATGTGGCACATCATCGGATAAATATCCACAGTGTTAATGGTGCTGTGTTTGTAGCCTTTGTGAAATGCAGGGCCACGGGCAGCTAGAAACGGATTCATACTCGGCAAAGAATTGTCATAACCGTGGTCACCTACTGAAAAAGAACAAGATGACGTCAGTGAATAAGGTCTGTCTTTCTCTTAGAAAATAACAACTCGCTTCTGGTGTAAAACTAGGTTCTTGCCAGTTTCGTAGCCACCCATTAAAAGTCTGATTAGTTGGGCCACTCGGAGCCAAAAAATTGCTCTCAAATGAAAAACTGAGAACCATCCAGTTGAAAAGGAAAGTACCCCGTGTCAAGGTCTCTACATCAAAGTACCCTGTTAACAGAACAATGTCGGAGCGTATTGATTTATTCCTAGGATTCAAAAGGAAAATTCTAAGTAAATACTTACGTTTGAGGGATGATTTACTTAGTACAATTGTCCAGCCTTCATCAGCAACCAAAATAATGGGCTGAATTCGATCATTGTGTTGGTAATGAAACCTGGCAGGAATGTCTTCTTTGAGATAAACTTTCATGTGAGAGTCACAGACTTTCAGTTCGTAAAAAAGCTTTGTTCTATCTAGAAGAAAAGGAAACAGCAAAGGAAAAAAGTCATCTCTGACTGATAAGGAGAAAAGAGTTCAAACTAGAATAACCAGAAGTAAATCTGAATGCTGTTATCTTTAAATCATTTAAAACCCAAAGTAATAATAATTAGGTAACAGTGTTGGGAACACACGCACACACACACACACACACACACACACACACACACACAGAACTTTTCAAGCATTCACATAATTCTCTTTTCATTTTGGAGTGATCCCTGGTGGACTTTTTTTACAAAGGGGGCAAATTTCACATCTAGCTTCCTGAGTAAATAGAAATACAAATTACATATTACTACTAATTCCTAATTCTGGGATTGGCAGATGAAAGGTACATCACACGTAAGAGTCCAACATGTTTTTTAAGGCTAAAAAGATCCTTTTTCCATTAGTATGAATAATATATAATAGTATATCAACAAATAGATCAACAAAGACCTGCTGTTAGCACAGAGAACTGTATTCAGTATCTTTTAATAACCTATGAGGGAAAAGAATCTGAAAAAGAGTATATATATGTATGTGTGTGTGTGTGTGCGCGTGTGTGTGTATATATACATATATACACACATATATATATACATATACACACACACACACACACACAACTGAAGCACTGTGCTGTACATCTGAAACACTATCCATGAACTATTCTTCAATTTAAAAAAACAAAAATGAAAAAAGAAATCTCCCAAAAAGCAAAGAAATAATCACTTTGAACCTAAACCTTAAGCTGATGGCCTAAAAACTTATACACCCGGGGAAAAGCACAATCCCACGCTGAGTAAGAGTATGAGTATATGGCCGTGGGCTACGAAAACCCTGAATTTCATTCTTTTACACCCCACCCCACTCCTCCATCAACCGCCCCTTCAAATATTCCTTGGCTAAAAGCTTTCATACTTTTCTTGGGAAGTATGGCAGCAACTGGGCTCAGGTCTACAAGAGTGTAGTCTGCGGGGTCGATGCAGAGATCCAAGTTGATCAGCCTGTCCTTAGAGCACTGCGCCATCCCATGATCGCTTGTAATGATCACGTTAAGACTGTCCCACAGTCCTAACACCTTGAGTTGGTGAACGAGCTCGCCGACGTGGTCATCTACTTCCTTCAACACCCTGTGCATGTTGTCTTTGTCGTCGGGGCCATATTTGTGGCCACTCGCGTCTGGTTCTTCCCAATAGAGCGTCGCAAAGGTGACTGGTGGGTTCGAACTGCTCAGCCACGTGGTGAGATTACGGAGCCTCTCCCCAAAAGACACGGAGCGGCTGTAATCCATGAAGTAGGAAGGCGTGGTGTTGTGAATGGGGACGTCCGTCCCGGGCCACATGGCAGCGGCGCTGGATCTGTTCTCCTGAAGCTGATTGGTCACCCAAATGGGCACTGCCTCATTCCACCAGAAAGGATCTTTGTCATTCATGTCAGAGAAATGTTTCTTGGTGACGACGTCATACATGGAATTAGCCACGATGCCGTGGCTTTCTTCGTACAGGCCTGTCACGATGCTGTAGTGGTTGGGAAATGTTTTCGTGATGAAAACGTTCTGAACCTGCTCCACCAAGACGCCTTCTTTGATAAAGTTCTGGAGGTGAGGAAATTCGTAGTTCTGCAGGTAGTCCGCTCTGAAGCCATCAAAGGACACCAGGAGCAACCTGGGCGGCAGAGGAGAGGAAGAGCTCCCTCTACAGCCAGTTGCGAGCCCAGAAAACAAAAGGACCAGCGATAATCTCATAATGAATGCGTAGAAGGAGGGCAGTCAGGCTCCTAAAATAGAGAAACACGATCCGTAAGTAGTGATGGCTCTTTGACGTGGATTCGGTTTCAAAAGCTGGGCCATCAGGAGAAGAAAACAAACATTTACAAACGCCTTATATACCAGCTGTATCTACACAACTTCAGAATCAAATAATGTAACTTACCGAATGGCAACTGAATGAAGCCAAAGTTGGGAAAAAAGTAAAATATGCCTTTACTTGTCCAATGATACGTCCTGCCCCATTTTTCATGCTCTGAAGGGAGATGGGCCATTCTTATACTCCACATAGATATTCCTATTTGGTTGCCTGGCTTGTGTGCAGCAGCAAAAATTATTCTAAAGGCTTACCGGGAAAAAATGAAGAAACCAAAACTATCCTTTTGCACACAATTTTTTCTAGTTTAATAACTGGGACCCTATAGTTCCATTTAATCCACAGAAAATGGGGGGTGGAAATTCTGCCGTACTGGCTCATCACTAGTTCCTGTTGAAAAATACTGGCATTAAAAAAAAAGGAGAGTCAGAAATACATGTTATTTGAGAAATGGATCCCACCTCAGTCTATGCCTGCTCAATATTCAGATGAGGCTGACAAACAGACCAAGCCCACAGGGACCTGGATACCGCAGTAACTTCTGAAGCAATCCAACAGCTGTTGAAATGAATTTCATCACCACATCCTTTTTCTTTCAGTCTTTTCTGGCCAAGCTGCTGCATATGGAGTTCCCCAGCCCTGACTTTTCTTTTCCCTTTTTTTTTTTTTTTTTTTTTTTGCTTTTTAGGGCTGCACCCACGGCATATGGAACGTCCCAGATCCGAGCCATAGTTGTGACTTACACCACAGTTGCAGCAATGCTGGATTTCTGACTGACTGTGCTGGGGATCGAACGTGCGTCCCGGTGCTACAGAGGTGCCGCTGATCCCGTTGTGCCACAGTGGGAACTCCCACCACATACATCCCTTTTAAACTCCTTTTTACTGTCAAAAACATAGAGTTGGGAGTTCCCGTTGTGGTTCAGTGGAAACAAAATCCGACTAGTATCCGTGAGGACGTGGGTTCGATCCCTGGCCTCGCTCAGTGGGTTAAGGATCTGGCATTGCCATGAGCTGTGCTGCAGGTTGCAGACACGGCTTGGATTTGGTGTCACTGTGGCTGTGGCGTAGGCAGGCAGCTGTAGCTCCGATTAGACCCCTAGCCTGGGAATCTCCATATGCCGTGGGTGTGGCCCTAAAAAGCACATACAAACAAACATATAGCTGGCCCCTGATATCCATGGGTTTGTATACATGGATTCAACCAACTGTGGATGGAAAATCCAGACGGCTGACTGTTCACTGTACCACACCACCTTATACAAGAGACCTGAGCATCCCCAGATTCTGGTACAGGCAGGGGCTCCTGGAACCAATCCCATGAGGACACCTAGGGACCACTGTAACTATTCCACCTACTACTCCAGGCTCAGAGCCAGCCCTGACTTTCCTTTTCCTTCTTTCATTCTTTCCTGTTTTTTTTTTTGGTTTTTAGGGCCACACTTGTGGCATATGGAGGTTCCCAGGCTAGGGGTCCAATCAGAACTTCTGGTCTATGCCACAGCCACAGCAACGCCAGATCCGAGCCGCATCTGTGACCTACACCACAGCTCACGGCAACGTCGGATCCTTAACTGACTGAGTGAGGCCAGTGATTGAACCTGTAACCTCATGGTTCCTAGTTGGATTCATTTCCGCTGCACCACGACGGGAACTCCCTTCCCTTCCCTTCCCTTCCCTTTCTCTCTCTCTCTCTTTCTTTCTTTCCTTTCTCCCTCTCTTCTCTCTTTCTAACAATCTACTGATTACCAAAAAACTAAAACAGTTTCCCCAAACCAACCTCCCTGCTTTCATTCAATCTCAATTTTCTTGGCTCCCTAAGAAAGTCGGACATAGGTGGTGGAGGTGGCGATCAGGTTAGGGGGCAGGAGCCCTCTCCCGTTAGAGCAGGAGAGGGAGAGGAAGGGGCAAGGTCACGGTCTGAGGGCTGGTTCGGGGGGGGGGGGGAGAAGGGAGCTGCATTCTCTGTGCTGGAACAGGCGGGACCGAATATTTTCAGAGTTAGGCTGGTAAAAAAGATCCAGAGGTTTGAGAAACACAGAATTTCTGGAATGGCTAACGTGAAGAACGGGAGACAGTACAAGGAAACCGCAGGACTGGTGGTCTGTGTTGACAGTGGCTGCCATGAATTTTGTGAGGCGACATCGCTGATTGGTTTTCTCTAGCCATTGAGTGACAACTAGTTCTCAGGCACAAACAAACCAGGCAGCTGATCTGACCGGAGCTTGAGACCCTGAAGGATGACGAAGGAAGTGGAAGATCCTGACTAAAGAGTGGCTGAAATTTGAGCTGCACCCAAGCTGAGATTGAGGTTTTGAGGCTAGAGGTTCTGAAGAAATTAAAAAAAAAAAAAAGCTGTTTTAAAAGTAACTCTCAGTGAAAGTTGCAAGGAAGTAAGGTCATGGTCAGAGTGAGGTGCATTTTTCAGAGTAGAAGACCCAAGGTGCAGCCGGGGTGCAGGTACCCAGAGGTCCCAAGGCAGAGCAGTGGCGACTAAAATTAGCACCATGGTTAAGATGGTTATATGGTCCAGATGGTTAAGTTCACCAGTCACTTGTTAAGCCTTCTACTTTCTCCCACCTAGACCGCGATGACGTGCAGGCACAGACTTTTTTCTTTCAAACATAAAGCCTAGGTGATCTGTGTGTGTGTGCAGTCTTTCAAACACTTTGCTGATGGAAGCTGGGACCCTCTGAAAACCGAGGGCTTAACATTTAGCAGACCAAGGACACAGGGTCTTGGGGTCTGGGAAACCCCAACCCTGTTCATCAGAGGTGGGTTGCCCAGTGAGAGTGGTGCACGGATCGTCTGCTGCCGGTGGCGTTCAAGGAACCGAAAAAAGTAGAGTCCCCCCCAAAAAAACAAAGTAGAGTCCCCAAATCCAACCACCTCTTCAGAGAACAGAGTAACCACCCTAACTCACACGAGGGACATCCTTTGCACAGACACAGCCCGGGTCACATCTCAGCAACTTCAGGGGCCCCGAATCCAGAGAGCAGTACCTGTCTTCTCATTCAGTGTTTGATGCCCCTGACCTTGTGTTTATGCACCACTCAACCCCTCCCTCGGACAGCCGCGACTGGCTCCGGTCAGTATTATGCAGGCAGCTGCCCTAGGTCCGGCCACCTTAGAACTTATGCAGGGAGCACGGAGGTCTTCATGAAGGCTGGAACGGGGCAGATTCCCTGGTTTCTCTCTGCACACAGCTGCTTTTCCAACCTAAGCATTTGTTTACAATAGCAGAGTAGACTGAAAACAGCAAATAGGTGGTAGAGCATCTTCAAGACATATACCTAGAAATCTCTCTCTCTCTCTCTTTATTTTTAAAGGGCCACACCCACGGCCTATGGAAGTTCCCAGGCTAGGGGTCGAATCGGAGCTGCAGCTGCCGGCCTATACCACAGCCACAGCAACCTGGGATCCGAACTGCAAAAAAAAGAAAAAACAAACAAACAAAAAAACAAAGACGATAACCATTTATCCTGGGGACCTGTAGGTGACCTACTACAGCTCTTCAGCAATAATTTGTTGTTTCCAAACCTCCTAAAGTTGCTTCCTACACATGAAGTCTTTGCCCAAATATACTCTGAGATCATTAAAAAAAAATTCAATAGATATCTACTATAACTAACATGTGCAACACCAAAATGTACGTATGTACTGTTTAACAGGGGCAAAGGCTTTGTACTTTTCAAATAGAAAATACTCCAAATGGGGCATAAATCATCAAAACAAAGCTTCAGGCTGTCATCTTGGAAGAGCAAAGAGGAGCTTGAATGAACTCTGTTCTGCAACCCCACACCTTCTTGTAAGGCTGTGCTTGAGATCCATATACCATAAAGTACTGTTCTTAAAACCAAGCTCTGGGAATTCCCGTTGTGGCTCAGTGGGTTAAGAATCCGACTAATCAGGCAGTGAGACACCAACATCATATGCTGTCACTTGCATGTGGAATCTAAAAAAAGGACACAACGAACGTCTTTGCAGAACAGATACTGACTCACAGACTTTGAAAAACTTATGGTTTCCAAAGGAGACAGGTTGGAGGGGGGTGGGGGGATGTGCTGGGGGTTTGGGATGGAAATGCTATAAAATTGAGTTGTGATGATTGTTGTACAACTATAAATGTAATAACATTCATTGAGTAATAAAAACATTAGAAAAAATAAATCTAAAAAAAAAAAAAGAATCCGACTAGTATCCACGAGGATGCGGGTTCGACCCCCTGTCTCACTCAGTGGGTTAAGGATCCAGCGTTGCTGTGAGCTGTGGTGTAGGACACAGACATGGCTCAGATCTGGTGTTGCTGTGGCCGTGGCATAGGCCAGAGTAGCTCCAGTTCAATCCCTAGCCTGGGAACCTCCATATGCCACACCTGCAGCCCTAAAAAGAAGAAAACAAACTAACGAAAACCCCACAAAACTAAGCCCTTTGAGACATCATTGCAAACTGAATCTCACAGCACAGTTGCCTCTGAGAGCAGAGGGGTGCTGAGACAATTCAACAAATGGTATGGGGACAACCGGACATCTACACGCAAAAAGAATGAGTTTGGATCTCTTATCTCATACCATGCACAAAAATTAACTCAAAAGGGATCACAGACCAAAATTAAGAGCTAATGCTATAAAACTCTTAGAAAACATAGGAGTAATTCTTCAGGACCTTGAGTTAGACCAAGACATCTTAGATAGAGTAGCAAAAGTACCAGTGAAGAAAATAACAGAAAACATCTCTGAGGTCTCACCTTACCTCAAAAATTATATGAAATCTGTACTCTGTAATACAGAGTTGGGTGTTTCAATGTGAAAATGTTTAACGCCACTTCCCATGTGCAAAACAACCAAAGAAAAACCTGTGTCTGCCCCTCTTTCACAAAACACATACAAGTCAAAATCTTTCCCCTCCAAATCTTGAGTGAATAGTATGTTCAAGGTGTATGTGGTATTTATCCTGAGGTTCATTAATCCCTTAGCAGACAGCTAGGATCCTTGTTTTCAGGCTTAGAAGTACAAAGTGGAAAGATTATAGGCTCTGAAATCAGAAGGGTCCCAGAACTGGAGCTCACATTTAATAGCTGAGTGACTGCAGGCAGATCTGACTTCTCCCAGCTTCAGTATAACTGAGTCAGTAAAATGGGGATGCACAGTGTTAAACATCAGGCCTTTGAACTGAGCTTCCTCTTATCAGTTTCCTTTTCCTAGCTACAAAACTGTATGTTAAAAAAAACTCCGTACAATGACAGGCAGAATGATATTGTGAAACTATAACGTAATTAGAACTAATTTAGTCTAACCTCTTTTTTTTTTCTTTTTCAGCTGTACTTGTGGCACATGGAAGTTTCCGGGTCAGGGATCGAATCCGAGCTGCAGCTGTGACCTACGCCACAGGTGTAACAAGGCCAGATCTCTAACCCACAGTGCCACAGTGGGAAATCCCTAACTTCTTTTTACACATGATGATGCTGAAGTCCTGTGATCAGCCAAACACTGTTTGTGCTCTTACTAATTTCAGGCCTTTAACACATCTGCAAGTCTAGGATGATCCAGTTAACAAGTTTAGTATTAAGCTTCACAGGAGGAACCCAACTTTTCCTGCCAGAGTATCTTTCATTACCGGTGCCTGTTTCTAGGTCCATTGCACTGTTTCATGACACTGGGGAGTGCTCAAGTATGAACAAAACACCAATGAGAAGTTCTCAAGTATTTTCAAGGAGTAAAAATCCCTAATCACCCTGCTGCACTACAAAGCATTGGGAGAAATTCTGTAATTTTTCAAGTCAGAAAAATATCAAAGGGAAGGAAAAAAAGCAGAGTCATCTGGACAACACCCAAATAACCCCAACAGCAGTGGAAGTTGTATGTAGTTTTCTTCAACTCAGGGGACAAAACAAACTCGACCTCGTCTGATGACTCTCTTACTTGGAGAGACTACACCTCAAGCAATTCTCTGTGGCCTTATCAGCCCGTCTGAAGCTGGGAGTGTATGACAGTTACAGGATATGGTGAAAGATATTTGCCGCCAGTAGCGTGTCATCTGCTCTTTAAGACAAAAGCCTTATTCTAAACATTTCACAAGTGCTATTCGTAATGAAACTCATGAACAGCTTTAAAATAAAAATAACATGGCCTACTCACATAGATAACTTAGGTGGTTTTCTCTAGATTATTACTAGTTATTTTCTTGATATTCTAAAGAAAAACTAAAACTACTCTCTAAAAGACTGGCTTAAAAATTCTAGTATTTTCAACTATTCTTCAGTTTTCCAACACAAATTTTTCTGGGATCGTCAAAACAGCTACACTTAATCTGTCTTTTCCTTTTTCTTCTTTTTTAAATCTTACTTTCTACATAATAAAATATAGCCCTCATGTACTTCTTGTGTTTTTTTTAATCAAAATTTCTCTCAAGTGACACTTTGTAGCTAATTTAAAAGCAAGGAGGAGATATTTTATACTTTATTTATAAAATACCTCCTGTTTGCTTTTAAATTAGTTTAATTTCCTTAAAAGAGCTTGGAACAAGCTCTGGGGGGAAAAAAAAGGAAGAAAGAAAAAACCCGAGCATTAAAGGAGCAGTTGACTTCCTTTAATACCGTCAAGGTTTCAGGCTTGGGTCCACCAAGCGGCCTGGTGGTTAAGCAAAAACACAAGAAACAAACAAACAATCCCCACCGCCCACCCAACCCCACCCCAAACCCTTGTGGAGTCAGGGCTGGTATAAACCTGAATCTGCTCGTGGTCATTCACTGTACTTCATGTCTCTGAGCAGGAACTTCCTCATCTATATAATGGGACGCTATGGTCTCACCGGACTGCAGTGTCCAGACAAGGAAAGCATTGCTCCTAAAATACTTAGCACAGTATCCGGCCGATAAAACGCACTTCAATGTTATCTTTCTCGTTCGATTTTCTAGGAAATTTGTTTTTAAATTGTCATTACCATTAACTCTATGTCATCACCATTAACTCTATGGTTATGTCATTACCATTAACTCTCAAACATTCAGGCAGGGGCAGGTCGATCTGTGCCTTTGACCACGTTCATGTCAAATCCAACGCCCGATCCACCTGCCCCCTGGACCTTCAGGGCGGTCCCGCCGCGTTCCCTCTCCCCACCCCTCACTTCACCGCCTGCCCCGTCCACGCCCACCTACTCAGTTTCCTTGTCTCTTTTCCCACTTTGCCCGTCGCCCCCGCCCCCCCGCCCCCGCAGGTACCTCGGGGCCACTCCCGGGTCACTCGCGGACATCCACCCATCCGGGCGAATGTGTGTGATGAGAAGGGGAATCTCACCACCTCTATTTTCAAAGCCCCCAGCGGACGTGAGGCGGGGATGGCATTTCTCTCCCGAATGCCGGGCGCGCGGGGCTCACACTCACCTGCTGCCGCCACTTCCCTGCAGCTCACGGAACCCCGCGCGCGCGGAACCCGGAGCCGGTGAGTTTTGGAAGCCACGGAGACCTCAAGGCTGCGGAGCCAGGCCGAGCTCTTCCGGAGGCGCCTGCGCAATAGCGGGCGCCCCCCGCGGTTAACAGGCCCTTCCACCCGGAGATCCGCGCTGCCTGGGGCGCTGGGAGGGTGCGCCGCTGTTCCGCGCGCGCTACTGCGGAACAGGCTTCCAGCTGGTGGGGACCCGGCGGGCGACAGAATCTGAGACTTGTCCTTGGATTGGACGCCGCGGCCTCGGTAGATGTAACTCCCTTTCCGATTGGTTGGATTCAGGTACCACTTGGGGACAGCGGCCTGGATGGGCTCGCACTGGGTCTAGGTGGAAGGTTCGTTCTCCCCTCCAGCCACGCCCCTTTGCTAGCGTTCCAGGACTGGGTGCCCTTCAGAGGACCTGAAACGCTCCGAGTCTCAGAAAGGGCCCCTGGCTATTGCCAACCCAAGGCATACTGCCACTCCCTAATTGCTATGCACACGCCGGCTTAGTTGTTTGCAGGAAAAACGACTTGGGTGGCTCTGGAGCCCAGCCCAAGTCTAGAGCAACTTTAGCCAGTTCCAGGGAGTTGGGATAAATACAGTGTAGTTCAACTAAAGGAGTAACTGCCTGTCTTACTGGAGAAGCGAGCATTTGTACACGCAAATTGAGTACTAGGCAGTTTATGCATAAGGTTGCAAGAAGCACGGAAACATGGTCCTTGCCATAGGGAACTAGTGGTGATTAGCAGCTGAGAAACGGACATTTGTTTTTGACAGATGCTCGTGGGATTGAGCTTTAGTGCATAGCCATTACCAAGAACCCGGAGTCTGGAAGCAGCCGCTGAGACTGTTGGGGGCTGGATGTATTCTGTTGGTTATTAGTCTGTACCTTCAGAAGTTAATTCTAGTTTCAAACCTCCAGGCTGGACTGTGCACTCACCAGTAGGGCAGCTTAGATCCCTGGGCTGTCAGAGCTGGGAGGAATGGCCCAGGTCATGCTGGCTGGTCCCTGCAATCTGCCAGACCTGAGCTTGAATACTGACTCTCTCAGGAGTTGAGAAATGTGGGGCCAGTGTCTCAACCTATTTGAGCCTCTGTGTCCTCATCTGCAACAGGCCATCTCCCGGGACCAGCCACTTATTGTCAAATCAATGAGATCAAGCCAGTAAAGTACTCAGCAAACACGCTAAGTGTTAGTGAAATTATTGTTATGGCCAGAAAAATGTTCCCCAACCTGAACAATGGTCGGGGGAAGGCTGAGCTCTGGGGACTTTACATGATGTCCAACTCAGTTGAATTTAAGTTTTGTGGCTTTTGGGGCATGTGATTTATTTATTCAGTGGGTTTATGACTGCGTGCCACACAGATCAGATTGTGCCCATATGACTGCTTGCCATACAGATCAGATTGTGATGGAAACGCAACTGGACGGGTATCAGGAGAAAAGGCCCCCCCTTGTTGCCACTGCCACTGCCACTGTCCATTTGACTGGGTCAGATCAGGGAGTCCTGTGCCCTCTGGAACCCTCTGTAAGATAATGTGGTCAAGAATAGAGGGACAAAATGATTCATAAGATTTTTTTGGTCCCAAGCGTCTGTTATCCTCCAAATATTTACCATTTCAACCACAAATGAAAGCCTACTTCAGGGAGATCCCTTTGTGGTACAGGGGTAATGAACCCAATGAGGACCCATGAGGATGTGGGTTCGATCTGTGGCCTTCCTCAGTGGGCTAAGGATCTGGTGTTGCTGCAGTTGTGGTGTAGGCCAGCAGCTGCAGCTCCAACTGGACCCCTAGCCTGGGAACTTCCATATGCTGAGGCTGCGGCCCTAAAAAGAAACCTACTTCAGATGGGCTTATTTCAAACTCCTCACACAGCTATGAACAGAATTAGCTTCTGGTTCCTCTAGCAGTAAAGGTAACAATAGCGTCGGGGATCACATGATTCATTTTTCACTTCCTCTGGGCAATAGAAGTGACTTCTAGGTTTTTTGGTTTGGTTTTGTTTTGCTCCAGGAGCCATCTCCTTCAGTTGCTTTGACTAGAAATGTGTCAAATGCCCAAATCTAAGCCAGCAAGGAATACGAAAGCAGGCTGTCCAGTCCGCCCTTTGAGCCGAGTTCTCTTTCCCAGACTGCACCTCTTCTGTCACTGGGAGTGAGGTGGGGTGGGTGCTGGGGAGACTACCAGAGAGTCCGCTCTAGGGTCATTGGAGGCGTTTCATGATAATAAAGGAAAACATAACATGAACAAATTCTCCATTTCCAAAGAGATTTTTTGACGTATTGTTTTATTTAGGTAGGCAAAATGACAACATTCATTTATAATGTTCTTCCGCTCAGCTTTTGAAAAAGGAATTTTATATAAATCTTAAGAAATATGGACAAAATTGAAACTCATTTTTTGTGCTGGAGGTTGAAATGAACTAGGAACTGTAGTCTAAACTCATCATTTACAAATGAATGCTGTTCCCCCGGAGAAAACTGACCTGGTTAAATTTGCAAAGGCTAATCACCACTAGAGTTTTTGCTTCCATGGCCAATGTCAGTTTGTAAGCAGATTGCAGGTGGTATCTTTTTCCCCCTACTAACTAGACTCAAGATATAAAGTTTAGGAGTTCCTGTCGTGGTTCAGCGGTTAGGGAACCCGACTAGCCTCCATGAGGACTCAATCCTGGCCTTGCTCAGTGGGTTAAGGATCTGGTGTTGCCGTGAGCTGTGGTGTGGGTCATAGATGTGGCTTGGATTCAGCGTTGCTGTGGCTGTGGTGTAGGCCGGCGGCTACAGCTCTGATTTGACCCCTCGCCTGGGAACCTCCATATGCCACGGGTGTGGCCCTAAAAAGACAAAAATACCAAAAAAAAAAAGATTTAAAATGTATTCATTAGTGTCAGATATTTAAAATGTTTTATCTTGTTTTCAAAATCAAAGACATAGCTCTAAATGCATTTATTTCTCTTTTAAACTCCTACTTGTGATGTATCACTCATTGCTGGCAGGAATGGGTGGGAAGTTAGAAGTCACAGGGAAAAAAGTTTCAGAAGAAAGGCCACACCATGCTCCAAGAAAAACAATTGCTGTCCACTCCTTACTCTGATTTAGAAACAAAACCGAAACTAGTGAATCAAGTTTCAGATCACTGAGAAGGTTTTGCAAGTTTCACTTTTTTAATATTTGCCAGATGTTAATACAAAGAAAAAATAATCCAGGTTTTATCTTTAATATGAAGTGGGAGGACCTTAGGACTCCCAGCACTTTAGTTATCTTGAAAGCTAAGTTAATGGAAACTCTGCACCCACTCCATTTTCAGCAAGATTATGTTTGAATCCTCTCAATCAAGTAAGACTGTAAACTATTTAAAATACTCCTCTTAAGGGAGTTCCCATCGTGGCCCATCGGAAACGAATCTGATCAGTATCCATGAGGATGCAGGTTCGATCCCTGGCCTCGCTCAGTGGGTTAAAGATCCGGTGTTGCTGTGAGCTGTGGTGTAAGTCGCAGATGTGGCTTGGATCTGGCGTTGCTGTGGCTGCTTTGTAGGCCAGCAGCTACAGCTCTGATTCGCTCCCTGGCCTGGCTGGCAGCTGTATCTCTGATTCGATCCCTAGCCTGGGAACCTCCATATGCCATGTGTGCGGCCCTAAACAGTTTAAAAAAAAAAAAGTGATTCTGTATTATCTGTCATGAACTATTTAGTGTTAGGCCTTCTTTACCCTACGAGAATTTTTGAAGTGTTTTAGTAAAGTTGTACAAGAAACTATGAAATCTTCTGAGGCCTTCCGATGCAGAAGGCAATGTGCTAAATTCTAGAACAGATACTGAAATAAGTAAGATTCAGCTCCTGTCCTCAAGGTGCCTCTCATCCAGGAAGGCAGGTGGGGGAGAGGATATAACTTTGTTACTGCCCAGAATTCCCTTCCCCTCCTCTGGTGTTTCCTCCAGGACACGGTTGCACCCTGAGTCTTAGCTGTGGGAGTCTTAGGGAGCTGACCACACACGCCTTCTCCGCGTGGACTCCTGCAGTGACCAGCTATCCCTGCTTGCCCTAAACCAAGGGATTTCCTGGGGCCTGGAACCTTTATTGCTTTTATTTGCCAGAGACGTCCCAGGCAAATTGGGGTGAGCCGGTCACACTTGCTCTGACCGAAGCCTAGCCTGTTTGAGCCACTTCCGCTCCCTTGACCACGGGAATGGATTCCATGATGAGCCGTGGGGACTGAAAAGATTCAGTCCTGAACCGTTTGTTGAAACAACTGAGAAAGAGGCAGTCTTTCAGCAGGAGCAGCTAGACAGGTAGAATACAGACCTTCCTCATTTTATAGCTCTGCACACATACTGTGTTTTTGTTTTGTTTTTTGTTTTTCACAAATTGAAGGTTTGTGGGCACCCCGTGTTGAGCAGGTTTCGAGCACCGTTTTTCCAGCATCATTTGGTCACTTCATGTCTCTGTGTCTCATTTTGGTAATTCTTAGAATATTTCAAACTTTTTCGTCATTGTCGAACTTGTTATGGTGATCTGTGATCAGTGGTCTTTGACGTTACCGTTGTAATTATTCAGGGGCACCGCAAACCGCTCCCATGTAAGACAGCAAATTCAGTGAGTAAAAACTGTGTGTTCCTTTTTTTTTTTTTTTTTTTTGGCTTTTAGGGCCGCACCCTCAGCAAATGGAGGTTCCCAAGCTAGAGGTCCAATCGGAGCTACAGCTGTAGGCCTACACCACAGCCACAGCAACACAGGATCTGAGCCACGTCTGTGACCTACACCACAGCTCACGGCAATGATGGATCTCCGACCCACTGAGAGAGGCCAGGGATTGAACCTGCATTCAGTTCTCACGAATACTAGTTGGATTCGGTTCCGCTGTGCCACGACGGAAACTCTGAAAACTGTGTTCTGACTGGCCTGCCAGCTAGTGTTCCCCCATCTCTCCTCTTCTCTTCAGGCTCCCTGTTCCCTGAGACATACAGTATTGAAATTAGGCTAATTAATAACCTGCAATGGCCTCTGAGTGTTCAAATGAAAGGAAAATTCCTGTGTGTCTCACTTTAAATCAAAAGCTAGAAATGATTAAGCCAAACAGCCAAGCTGTGAAAGCAAAGGAAAAGTTCTTTAAAGGAAATTGAAAGTGCTGCTCCAGTGAACACATGAATGATAAGAAAGTGAAATAGCCTTTTTGCTGATATGGAAAAAGTGTTAGTCGTCTGGGTGGATTAAACCAGCTATGACCAAAGCCTGATCCAGAGCACGGCCCTCACTCTCTTCAATACCTTGGAAGGCTGAGAGACGTGAGGGTGGTACAGAAGAAATGTTTGAGGCCAGCAGAAGTTTGTTCATGAGGTTTAAAGAAAGAAGCCTTTTGCATAACATACCTGCGCGAGATGAAGCGGCAGGTGCTGATACAGAAGCTGCAGTAGGTGACGTAGACCTGGCTAAGATCACTCATGAAAGCGGCTCAACAGCGGATGTTCAATGTGGAGGAAGCAGCTTTCTATTGGAAGAAGATGCTGCCTAGGATTTTCATAGCTAGAGACAAGTCCATGCCTGACCTCAGAGCTTCAGCCAGGGTCTTATTAGGGGCTAATGCAGCTGAGGACTTTTTTTGTTTTTTTTTTTTTTTTTTGCTTTTTAGGGCCGCACCCTTGGCACATGGAGGTTCCCAGGCTAGAGGCTGAGTCAGAGTTGCAGCTGCTGGCCTACGCCACAGCCACAGCAACGCCAGATCCGAGCCATGTCTGCGACCTACACCACAGCTCACGGCAACATTGGATCCTTAACCCACTGAGCAAGGCCAGGGATGGAACCCACAACCTCATGGATACTAGTGGGATTCGTTTCCGCTGAGCCACAACGGGAACTCCGGCCGATGACTTTAAGTTGAAGCCAGTGCTCATTTACAGTCCCCCAAATCCTCAGCCCCTCAGGAATAATGCTGCTCTGCCCGAGCTCGACACATGGAATGGGGAATGCAACCTGGATGGCAGCACCTCTGTCTAAAATATGACTGAATATCTTAAGCCCACCGTTGAGACTAACGTCTCAGAACAACAACAACAAAAGATTTCTTTGAAAATGTTGCTGTTCATTGACAATGCAGTGAATGAAGGGGGCCCTTCGCTCCTGATACCCATCCAGCTGTGTCCCCGTCGCAGTCTGACCCGTGCGGCTGGTGGTCCTGCCCACCCTCTCAGTGGTCAGGCACCCAGAGAATGAACAAGGACGTGCATAATCACATGTCCCAAATGCCAGAAAAAAATTTTATGATTTTTTTCCATTATAGTTGATTTATAGCATCTGTAAGTTTCTACTGTACAGCAAAGTGACCCAGTTATTCATATATATATATATATTCTTTTTCTCATATTATCCTCCATCATGTTTCATCACAAATGACTGGATATAGTTCCTTGTGCTATACAGCAGGACAGAAAATTTAAATCCAACTAAGTTGGAGATCATGTAAATTCTGCAGAGCTCAGCCTTCCCCCGACCATTGTTCAGGTTGGGGAACATTTTTCTGGCCATAACAATAATTTCACTAACACTTAGCGTGTTTGCTGAGTACTTTACTGGCTTGATCTCATTGATTTGACAAGTGGCTGGTCCCGGGAGATGGCCTGTTGCAGATGAGGACACAGAGGCTCAAATAGGTTGAGACACTGGCCCCACATTTCTCAACTCCTGAGAGAGTCAGTATTCAAGCTCAGGTCTGGCAGATTGCAGGGACCGGCCAGCATGACCTGGGCCATTCCTCCCAGCTCTGACAGCCCAGGGATCTAAGCTGTCCTACTCATCAGTGCACAGTCCAGCCTGGAGGTTTGAAAGTAGAATTAACTTCTGAAGGTACAGACTAATAACCAACAGAATACATCCAGCCCCCAACAGTCTCAGCGGCTGCTTCCAGACTCCGGGGTCATGGTAATGGCTATGCACTAAAGCTCAGACCAACAGAGTCAGGGTCCAGCTCTCTTAAAGGGCAAGGTACACACTCTAACAAAACAATCCTGGTACATTACAGGGGAGGATGAAAAAAATGTCAGGAGGAGTGGCAATGAAACCAACTAGTATCCATGAGGATGTGGGTTCGATCCCTGGCCTCACTCAGTGGGTTAAAGATCTGGGGTTTCCCTGAGCTGTGGTGTAGGCTGAAGACATAGCTTGGATCTGGCGTGGCTGTGGCTGTGGCATCGTACAGCAGCTACAGCTCCAATTCGACCCCTAGCCTGGAAACTTCCATATGCCACAGGTGTGGCCCTGAAAAGCAAAAAAAAAAAAAACTTCAAGACGTTTTTATTGTTATACCCAAGATTTCCGGATAATTTCATCTTTGCTTGGTGTTCATATTTGCTTTGGATTCTTTTAGGCTAATGTTCATCTCTGATCGTCCTTCCTTCTCCCTTCTTCACTCCACTCCCTTCTTCTTTGCCATGAGCAAAACTGACTGGGCTCTTTCCAGTTTCTGGCCTGTCGTGAGTGGAATCTGCCTTATGTAGCCTAAGGCATCTGCAGCAGTTAGGAAACTGGTTTTGTTAGATGTCTGGGACTGTCTTTGCTCCAGGTCCTGGGTGTTGGGATGCTTTCTGACACCCTCTAAAAAGAAAAGATGTACTTGTTCTGTTGGCCCCGTTTGTCAGAAACAAACAGAAGGCTGCTTCTGTTTTCCAGAAGTCACTTTTCTAGAAGGAGTACACAATTGGTTAGCACAACTCACTTGTGTTGCTGCTTCTTGAAGGTCAAATCACACCAACAAACACAATGGACTCTTTTAAGAAGTATGACTCTTTGTAGTCAAACTTGAAATTTAAAAAAGAAAAAAAAAGAGAGCTTTGCAGAGTTCCTGTGGTAGCTCAGTGGTAATAACCTGACTAGTATGATCCATGAGGATGTAGGTTCGATCCCTGGCCTTGCTCAGCGGGTTAAGGATCCGGCGTGGCCGTGAATTGTGGTGTAGGTTGCAGACGTGGCTGGGATCCCACATTGCTGTGGCTGTGGTGTAGGCCGGCAGCTGCAGCTCTGACTCAACCCCTAGTCTGGGAACTTGCATATGCCATGGGTATGGCCCTAAAAAGACGAAAGGCAAAAAAAGGGTTCTTTACAAAATCACAGAGCTGGATGCGCACACAGAGCAGCTGGCCAGGCCTAGGCCAGGTCCGAACAGGTCTGTGCAAACACAGAAACAGGTTGAGCGAGCAAGCAGTTTGGTAAAGCCAAATAAAATATTTGGTAAGGAAAGAAAGTCAGATTCTGCACTCAGCCCCAACACACCACCTCAGAGAGGAAGTAGGTGGATTTCTGGCCCCTTTTCCAGAAGTCACTGAAGTCCTGACCCCTCACCATTGCTGCGTCAGATGACAGTGGTATCAGTACCGACTCCACCACAGGGCACCCAGCGTCACGGTTTCCAGCCGCCCGGTGAGCTTCTCAGCCACAGGCCCTGAGGTCCTCAAGGATCATCCCCAAAGGTCCAGCCTCCAGGGATTCAGTGGAGTCACCAGTCTTCTCTTCAAAATCCCACGTCTTCTCATCCTCCTCTCCATGTAACTCACCTGCAGCTCTCAGATGTCCTTGTGCCAATGATCTGATTTGCTCTCATCGTGGACGTTCCCCAGGGTTCCCCAGTGACTTGCCGCATTCCCCCAGCAACTCGTGAACTTCGGATCACTTCTCCGTGTGTTCTGTGTACCTATCAGCCTCGCCCAGGGGCTTGTAGGTGAGACCCAGACCGCGCATGACCTCCCAGAGTTTCACGGAAATTGTCACTGGGGCTGCCACTACACCGTCCCACAGACCCAGGGGCTTAAATGACAGAAACTTCTTTTCTCCCCATTCTTCAGGTTAAAAGTCCAAGATCAAAGCGCCAACAGGGTTGGTTTCTTCTGAGGGCCTCTGTCTTTGACTTGTAGATGGTCCTTTCATGGTTTTCCCCTGTGCCTGGTGTCTGCATCCTGGTCTCCTCTTTTTATTTTTTTATTTTTAACCCCCCCTCCCTCGGCATATGGAGGTTCCCAGGCTAGGGGTCAATTCAGAGCTGTAGCCGCTGGCCTACACCACAGCCACGTCTGCAACCTACACCACAGCTCACGGCCACACGGTATCCTTAACCCACCGAGCGAGGCCAGGGATCGAACTTGCATCCTCATGAATGCTAGTCAGATTCGTTTCAGCTGAGCCACGATGGGAACTCCTTAGTCTCCCCTTTATGTAAGGACACCAACCATATTTGGAAGGGGGCCCACCTGTAGGACCCCATTTGACCTTAATCACCTCTTTAAAGGCCCTGTCTCTGTATAGTCACGTTCTGAAGCACTGGGGGTTAGGATTTCAGCCTCTGAACTTGCAAGGGACACAGCTTATGACCTACTCCAATTGGTGGCTGATCCATGTGCGGGAGTGACTTACCTGCTTGCAGGTGTGCTCCACCTGCTGGTCAGTGTCCCATACTGTTTGGCCAGGGTCACATGGCTGCTTGTTCTCATCACTCTCTCTCTCTCTCTCTCACATACACACACACACACACACACACACACACGCCTCCCACCCCACGCCCCTCCCGCCACCTGCTGACAGAAACCACCCCCTTGCTTCGGTGACCAACTTCTGCCCTAAGGAAACCCCGGCTTCCTCACACCACAGCCTGACTGCTGACCTCACCTCTGTGAAGGACTGCACCCCACAGTTTGCCTCTTATCTCCTCTGGAAGAGCCCCAGCCACCTCCCCTTGGAGCTGCTGTTAGAAAGTCATGTTCTGTGGCCACCGGCTCAGACCCCACCGCTGGTCTCTCATCACATCCAGGATTAACCCATGCTCCGTGCTGTTGCTGATGGTGGCCTGTATCGCCTGTATCTCACGTACGTCATTCCTGGCACACCGGCCCTTCCTTCCCAAAGATGCGGGTCTCATCCGCGCCCTGGAGCCGCTGCCGGGGCACCCTCCACCCGAAATCTCTGCTTCGGTGGAAGTTCTCTTGGTTAATAGAGCTGACGCAATTGTTCGAAATTTCAGATGTTTGGAAAACTGCAATTTTGTAAAAACTTAAAATTACAGGGATAAAAATTGTACAAATTAGGAGCTCACGTTGTGGCTCAGCATGTTAAGAACCCGACACAGTCTCTGTGAGGATGTAAGTTCCATCCTTGGGCTCGCTCAGTGGGTTAAGGATCTAGTGTTGCCACAAGGTACTGCAGAGGTCACCAGTGCAACTTGGATCTGGAGTGGCTGTGGCTGTGGTGTAGGCTGGCAGCTGCTGCTCTGATTTGACACCTGGCCCCAGAACTTCCACATGCAGCAGGTGCTGCCCTAAAATGAAAAAAAAAAAGTATACAAATTAATGTTTCTACTTTTAATTTTTATTATTCCACCTTAAATCCTTTCTGAGTGAGGTGAAGTTATATATAAATACATTCTTAAAACAGCACTCACCCTTTGTATACTAGAATCATGCTTTAAAAAATTTAATTTAAAAATTCAACTATACTTGGAGCTCTGTGATGTGTATGTTATTAGCCCTTACTTTTCAACCTATAGTTTGAATATGGCTGGAGTCATTTCACAAATAAGGAAGCAGAAAGTCACCTAGGATGTGAGTTTTTCCTTCAGTTGCCTCATTCTTTAGCCCCACTCCACACACATTTCTTTTCCCTTTTGATTTCTTAATGTATTTAGAACACACCTGGAATGAACCTGAAAATATTTCTTCCCTGAGCATGCATGTAATGCATGAGGTGATTATTTCCAGGATATTTAAATTTATGAATGACTACAGAAGGTTAAAGCCAAAAAGAACCCCGGATTATTGAACTCAAGCCTGTGTTTTACATGTAAGAAGCCTTAATCACCTGTTTAGTTCTAGATAGCAAATTTGATACACTCTTATCTTTCCCGAGGACATTATAAAGCTGTTAGATTATATTGTGCTCCTTTGAACAGCCTCCTGAGACATGTCTGTAACTGTTGCTTGGGTGCTTTCGAAACTCTAAGCAGTGGCGCGGTCTGGTAGCCTCAGTATCTTCCATCTGAGCCAGCTCGTGTTCGTTTAGCAGGTTGTTGGCCTCTGCTGCACGTCGACCCCCGGTCAGTTAGCTGAGCACAGAGACTTTTCTCCTTTATGAGATGCATTTCAAACCCTCAAAACCTCACGGGGCATTCTTTATTTTATGGTGGATTATGTGGGAAAGGTTGGCTGTCTTGATCCAGCTCTTTTCATTCAGTGCCTTACTGCAGGCCTACTGTGTGTGACTCTGAGCTATCCCAGGCAGGGAGAACAGTCAAGAATTTGCTTCTCCAAAGACTCTGTAGGGCAGTTACCCATCCGTCCAGTTAGGAGAATACACCAAGCAAATGCCTGGATGGTGGCCAGGAGCACCATCCTTTTTTTTTTTTTTAATTTTAATTTTTTTCCATTATAGTTGGTTTACATTGGCAGTGTTCTGTCAGTTTTCTACTGCACGGCAAGGTGACCCAGCCACACATACAGGTATATATTCTTTTTCTCCCATTATCATGCTCCGCCATAAGTGACTAGATACAGCTCCCTGTGCTCTACAGCAGGGTCTCGTTGCTTATCTATTCCGGGCTGTCTCTGCCGCCCTTGGTCAGACCCGCATTGCTACTCCCTGCCTTGACTTGTCACCCCAGCCTCGTCCTCACGCTTAGGGAACATGAAACCAGAAAGGACTAGGACAACAGGAGCCTGTGGCAATCACTGGCTCACAGCAAGCGTCTGGACCGTTGTTTTGCCAGATGATGTGCACCGGGGGCCTGTGGTCGCCTCCAGAGATGTGAGTGAGGCTTCCTCTTGAGGCAGGAGGTGCGTGAGCACAGGGAGGTGGTTAAGAAGAATTCCAGTTTTTATTCTGTATTCTTTGTAGCTTTTGAATTTCTTATATCATGCCTGCTTTTGTGCCTTTCTTCTGACTCAAAGGTAGAAGTATGTAAAGTGACTTTTAAAAGTTAGAATAAGATGAGCTCAGGAACGGC
This sequence comes from Catagonus wagneri, assembly GCA_004024745.2. NCBI lineage: Eukaryota > Metazoa > Chordata > Mammalia > Artiodactyla > Tayassuidae > Catagonus > Catagonus wagneri. The sequence goes on from PVHT021183523.1 coordinate 17,202,885, forward strand.
ACCTGTCTGCCTGGGCCGTGGTAAATTGCTGCCACTGGAGCTGGAGCAGCGAGGTGGGGCAGGGCAGGCGAGGGGGTGGGTGCAAGTCCGCAGCCTGTGCCAGCGCAGATGGCATCACGGGCCAGCCTCGGGCACCATCCTGGGGCAAAGTTGCAGAGCTCTTAACTCAGGCAAACCCCAGAACTTTTCCACATCTCAGTTTCCTCCTCTTTAAAATGGGAGTAGATCTTAATCCCAGCTAACTAACAGAATTTGGAATTTTTGTTTTGTTGCTTTTTAGGGCTGCACTCATGGCGTGTGGAGATTTCTAGGCTAGGGGTCTAATCGAAGGTACAGCTGCCGGCCTACGGCACAGCCATGCCAGATCTGAGCCGCGACTGCGACCTGCACCACGGCACAGTCAGATCCTTAACCCACTGAGCGAGGCCAGGGATCGAACCCACAACGTCATGGTTCCTAGTTGGATTTGTTTCTGCTGCACCACGACAGGATCTCCTGTTTTGTTTTGTTTTCCTTTGGTTTTGCTCTTTCCTGGTAACTGGGTATTTCCATGCACTGTAGGTGTGATGTAGTGATTGGAGATTGAAACAAGGTGAAGGGTCAATGGCAGACAAAATGCCTAGAGCCAAGTTGGGACGAGTTAATGAACTGACACATGTTGTGATGACCTGCTTCCCCCTGGCATCTCTGCAGAGCTAAAAACAGGACCTCAGGCCAGTCGTTTCCAAGAAAAGAAAGACTGTGGCTTATTTTGATGGTCTTACGAATTTTAAGTAACCACAGGAAATCATGGGAGACTACTCTTGAGATACAGATCTCTCCTTCCAGCCTTTTAGAGGCTCCGCAAACAAAGTGCTGTCAAAGTGCTCACTGTTCTGCCAGTCAGGTTAATGAGGAAGTGTGCATTTTAACAATTTTCCTTCCCTTTCCTCATAGAGGTAGGCCCAGAGAATGCCAGCTCAAAGTCCAAATTATCTACACATGCATCCATAATTAAATGCATGGGCAAGAGCTTATATCTGCATGGGTTTTTTTTTTTTAATTGAGGCATAGTGGATTTACAATGTTGTATTAACTGTGGATGTACAGCACATACGTATATGTGTGTATGTATATATATATATATCTCAGATTATTTTTCATTTATAAGTTATTGTAATATACTGAATATAGGGAATTCCCGTCATGGCGTAGTGGTTAACAAATCCGACTAGGAACCATGAGGTTGCGGGTTCGATCCCTGGCCTCGTTTAGTGGGTTAAGGATCCTGTGTTGCTGTGGCTGTGGCTGTGGCGTAGGCCGGCAGCTACAGCTCCGATTCGACCCCCAGCCTGGGAACCTCATATGCCGCGGGTGCGGCCCTAAAAAGACAAAAGACAAAAAAATAATAATAATAATATACTGACTATAGTTCCCTGTGTTATGCAGTAGATCTTTGTTGTTTCTCTATTTTCTATATAGTGTGGTATGTCTCTGTTAATCCCAGACTCCTAATTTATCCCTCCCTCCCTCTTTTCCCTTTGGGTAACAGTAAATTGTTTTCTACGTCTGTGACTCTGTTTCTGTTTATAAATAAGTTCATTTGTGTCATTTTTTAGATTCAACATAAAAGGGATAGCACGTGGTATTTGTCTTTCCCTGTCTGACTTACTTCACTTAGTATGATTATCTCTCTCCATGTTGCTGCAAATGACATTATTTCATTCCTTTTTATGGCTGAGTAGTATTCCACTGTATACATGTACCACATCTTCTTTATCCATTCTTCTGTTTTTTTGTGTTTATTTTTTTTTTTTGTCTTTTGTCCTTTTAAGCCCACACCCATGACATATGGAGGTTCCCAGGCTCGGTGTCGAACTGGAGGTACAGCTGCCTGCCTATACCGCAGCCACAGCAATGCAGGATCCGAGCCGTGTCTGTGACCTGTACCACAGCTCACGGCAATGCCTGATCTTTAACCCAGTGAGTGAGGCCAGGGATCAAACCCGCGTCCTCATGGATACTAGTCGGGTTCCTTAACCACTGAGCCACGATGGGAAATCCTATCCATTCTTCTGTTGATAGATATTTAGTTTGCTTTCATGTCTTGACTATTATAAATACATCTGCAGATTTTAAACTGATTTTACTATAGAACTAGCTTCATGGTTTTCCTAAGTTGTAGATGTGCATGGCCTTTATATAAATAATTACACACATGCATATGTATACACAAAGTAATAAGTAAGGCAGTCTAGAAAGGGAGGGGAAAAAAAGAGTACGATTCTTTCACAATCCCACCACTCAGTTATAACTGCTCATGATAGTTGTGTGTGTGTGTATTTTTGAAAAAGTGTGTTTTCTTTTGCATACATTTACATTTTTTTCCTGTGTCTATACATCAGAAAGACCAATAGCAAGATTATAGCTGCACAGCTTTCACCCTTTCAGTGCATGCTGATAATGGAGAAAAAGCCTTCTGTTTTCCTTTCCTGCTTTGGAGGGAGGGTACCTCATTCACTCTCTTATTTACAACCCAGGGGCTGCCCTTCAGTTGAAAGGATTATTCCACAGTGTGTGTGGTGGGGGGCACTGAACCCAGTTTGGTCATTTTTCTGCTCCTACTACTTGCTGCAGGTCAGATATCCTCGAGGCCCCCCCCCCCCCAAAAAAAAGGACATTTGGGCAGGACTCTTACTCTGGGGGAAGTGCCTGCACATTTATCCAATATGATTAACCCTTCACCTTCGTCCTGGAGCTTAGTGTTCCGATTTGATTGTTGCTGGCCTGACAATTTTAGCCATTTTCTGTCTCTTTTTTTAATAAGAGAAGCTGTGAAACCTGTAAGTCCCTCCAAGTTTCTAACCCCCCTATGGTGCACCTGCATGGCCCCTCACCCACACAGGCAGGCAGCAGGGTGGGCGACCGCCAGTGCTAGCTCCCCCCGCCCTACCTGGTCAGCAGGCTCTGGAAGCTTCTCAGGGCCTGCTCTGCACTGGCACAGGGCCCTACTCAGCAAACAAAGAACAATTAGCACGTTGTTCTCAGTCAAGTTCGCAGTGTAAAACCTTCTGGGCCAGGCACAAGCTCCCTCTGCTCTGCTCTCCTCTGACTTTGACTTTCTAATTGACGGGTGCTGACTCCTGGCTGGGGCCAAGGTTATCCCTCAGTGCAGAGCCCCTCCCACCCCCTCAGCCAGGCTGGTAGTCGCTTTCACATCTTTCCTCCTGGCAAAGGCCATGATCCCTCCGCACCCCCACAGACAGAACAGCCATAACAAGTACCAGCGTAATTCCCGCTCTTTCTTTCTTACCATAATGATTCCTCCCATACTACTTTTGAGATACCAAATGTAAATTTTTTTCCAAACATATATGTTGGTGTTTTTCCTAAACGCACGCTTAGCCTATCTTTAAGGAAATCCAGCTCTGTCGATCGGCTGTGCACGCATCAGAATCTGGGAAACCAGGAGTGTTTTCTTGGATGTCAATTTCAGTAGGATTAAAATAATTTCTGCCAATGCGCTTTAATTAGTTCTGGGGATCTACAATTGAAATTTGTTCTATTTTAATGTGAACTCGTCGACCTATACACTTTGATATGTGAAGAACTGGAGAATAAGATACCCGCAAACGTTAAAGACCTTTACTCGAAACATTGTCTTTTTAAGTAAAATTAGTTTTCTTTGAAGTCCCTTTGAAGGCTTTTTAAAATGTGAGGTCCAGTTATATGACAAATATTAACCTCACCAGGAGACCATTTAAAAAGTATAAGTGCCCAGGCTTCCCTCCTACAAATGTCCTATCAAAATATACAGCATTTCATTCCTTGAGGAAGTTTCTTTGTAACACCTGCCTACCCCTGTCCCCAGGCAACCACTGTTTGACTTTTTTAAAAGATTGCAGATTTGTTTTGCCTTTTACAATGTCATATGAAAGGAATACAATCATAACATAAGCACCCTTTTGTGTCTGGTCGTTCCACTAACATGGCTCATTTGAGATCAACGCGTGCTGTATCAGCATTTCACCCCTTTTTGTTAGGAGCCTTTGACCCAATACCGACCAAGAAAGCCTCCAGACAGGCAGCAACTTGGAGCCAGGCAAGGCCACAGCAGATCACGTAGCAACAGAAGTCGGTGGCCATGTCGAGAGGACACTCAAGCAGCTCTTTGGAGAGCACCCCGTGGCAGGGAACTGAGGCCTCCCGCCAACAGCCAGACAAGTGCGCTGTCTTGGAAGAGGATCCTCAGCCCCAGCAAGCCTTCCCATGACCGCAACTCTGCCTTTCACAACCACACCCTCGAGGAGAACCCCAGCCGGTATTCTGTGGTGTTGAAATAGTTGCCAGCGTTGCATTGTACAGATATACCACAATGTATTTTTCCGTTTACCAGTTGATGGGCACTGGGAGTATTTTCGCTTCGTGGCTGGATTACGTATAAAGCTGTTTTGAACATTCTTGTAGAGGTCTTTTTGTGGTCCTGTATTTTCATTTCTCTTTGGTAGATATTTAAGAGTAGAACTGCTCGATCATAGAGTAAGTAGTTATTAATTTTGTTTTTTAAAAAGCCAGATTGTTTCTTAAAGTAGGTATATTATCTTACACCCCCATCAACATTTTACAAGAATCTAGGCACTCAGACTTCCTCACCAATGTTTGGTGTTGCCATTGTGATGGTTATGTAGTGCTGTCTCATTGTGGTTTCATTTTACTTTGGCTTCCTAACTTTTAATTTTCTAGTACATGTGAATTGGCACCGACTGGCCGTGCTCAAAATATTATGCAAGGTGTACAAGTGCCGTGCTGCTCAAAGTGTGGCCGTGAACCTGTGGTATTCTCTGGGACATGCAGAGCCTCAGGCCCCACCCCCCGACCTACTGAATCAGAATCTGTGTTTCAGCAAGAGCCCCACAGAGATCTGGTGCACAGTCAAGTTTAAGAAGCGTGGCATTGGGGGATGTAAAGATAAGTCAGATGTGGGTATTGTCCTCAAGATATGAGCATGAAAAAGGTGGTGATGAGGAAAGTAGGGCAAGGCTCTTATAACAGGAAAATATGATGCAGCAACAGACATGAAAACAAGGTCTGGAGAGGTGGGAGAGGGCTGCATGGGGAAGGCGTCACCTGTCTGAGTCGTGAGCAACAAACAGGGAAGGAGGAGGAAGACGCATCCTTGGCCGCATTGTAGGACGCTTAACCTTAGAAAGGCAGGCGTTAGGGAGTTCCCTTCGTGGCTCAGTGGTTAACGAATCCAACTAAGAACCATGAGGTTGCGGGTTCGATCCCTGGCCTTGCTCAGTGGGTTAAGGATCCGGCGTTGCCGTGAGCTGTGGTGTAGGTTGCAGACGCGGCTCGGATCCCGCGTTGCTGTGGCTGTGGCGAAGGCCGGCAGCTACAGCTCCTGTTAGACCCCTAGCCTGGGAACTTCCATATGCCGCGGGTACGGCTCTACATAAAGGCAAAAAGACAAAAAAAAAAAAAAAGGCAGGCGTTAGATTGAGAGGTGGTGAGAGGAGAGAGAGAGAGCCGCTTTTGGAGAAGAGTAACTGTGCAAGAAAGAGAGAAAGATGGAAGCTAGAGTGACCTCAGGATCCCCAGTCGTGTATACTGTTCACATACAAGATAGATAGAGGAGTTCCCGTTGTGCCCAGTGGGTCACGGACCCAGCTAGTATCCATGAGGATGTACGTTCTATCCCTGGCCTTGCTCAGTGGGTTAAAGATCTGGCGTTGCCATGAGCTGTGGTGTAGGTCACAGACGTGCTTGGATCCTACGTTGCTGTGGCTGTGGTGCAGGCCGGCAGCTGCCACTCCAATTCAACCCCCAGCCTGCGGCTTTAAAAAGAAAAAAAAGAGATTGTAGCTATATAAATGTGTTCATTCATTCAAGGAGAGCCTTAGCTTTTAGCTTGAGACCTCAGGATGTAGAACTAATGGAACAGATACTATGTGCCATGATTATTAGCAATGACAGTAGATTTTCTTTTTTTTATGGCTACACCCCTGGTAGCATACTGAAGATTCCCAGCAGGCGGTGAATCAGAGTTGTAGCTACTTGGCCTACAGCACAGCCACAGCAATGCCAGACCTGAGCTGAGTCTACGACCTTGACCACACTCACGGCAATGCCAGATCCTTAACCCACTGGGTGAGGCCAGAGAGCAAAACTGCATCCTCATGGGTGCTAGTCAGATTCGTTTCTGCTGAGCCATGACGGGAGCTCCGACAGTAGATTTTCTTGGGTGATAGTAAAGAAAATGCAAACATCAAGACCCAGGACACCAGAAGTGCCACAAAATACTGATGTAGAAATTAGATACAAATACAGTTTTATGTGTATACAGGCAAATGTGTATGTATACACAAAAAGGAGCCATTTGGATTTTGGAATGGACAATCCAGAATTTAGATAGATATGTTTTTTTTCTGTTCGATTTGAACATTGTCAGTGTTAGGAGCTAAGACTTGGGGTAAAGTGTGATGACTACTTAGTTACTTAGACACTAAAGTGAACCAGGGAAGGAATAAAACACATTCAAACTGAGTTTGCAGATTGATTCTAGGGAAAGAATCATAAAAGAAAGGAAAATTTTAAAAGGACTGCAAAGAATTTGGTAATTGGTTTTTTGTTGTTGTTCTTGTTGGCCTTTTTAGACTTGTACCTGTGCCATATGGAGGTTCCCAGGCTAGTGGTCAATCTGGGCTCTAGCTGCTGGCCTCCACCACAGCCATAGCCATTCCAGATCCTTAACCCACTGAGAGAGGTCAGAGATCGAACCCACGTCAAACCCATGTCCTCATGGATACTAGTTGGGTTTGTTACTGCTGAGCCACAATGGGAACTCCTGTAATCGGTATTCTTTAAAAAGTCTATCCCGTTTGTTTTTTTGTCCACCAGGTCTAGGGGGATATCACTTGAGTTTACTAATAGTCTCCCCTAGGAAATTAAGTTTATCACAAAGGAGAGTACAATGAAAAGAACTTGAACTTGAGATTATCGTACAGTGAATAGGACTTGATTTGGCTTCTCTGCTTCCTGTCTGTCTGACCTTGGACAAATTTCTTTATCTGAGATTGTTTCCTCTGGTGTAAAATAGAAAAACAGATCGCTCTCCAGTGTTGTGAAGATCTAATGTTCCTCCACGAGCTCCTTTTTCTCGTGTTCTAAACGTTCACACTCATTATATGAACTGTAAGGAATTTTAACAGGAAGCAGGTGGAATTGAGCTCTAACTTGACACATAGAGATAAAATATTTTAAAATACATTTTGAATTTGAGACACCTTGTGCTCAGGGCAAAATAATCGGGAAATGAGAAAAAGCCATCAGACCGGGGAGTCTGTAAACTGGAACAGTTACCTAGCTTTTTAGGCTGGAAGAAGGAAACAAGTCATGGGGCTAAGCAACGTCCCCGCTGAGAGTGAGTAACAGTGCCCCCTGGTGGATTATGAATTGAAAGAAAACACTAGAGTTTTCTAGTAATTGAGTGTTTCTGACTAGATCCTCTTGCATGTATATACTATTGGCCTTTGGTTAAAACAAGTTCTTTTTTTCTCGCCCTTGGCATATGAAAGTTCCCAGATTAGGGGTCGAATTGAAGCTACAGCTGCTGGCCTACACCACAGCCACAGCAACACGGGATCCGTGCTGTGTCTGCGACCTACACCACAGCTCATGGCAACGCCTGATCCTTAACCCACTGAGCAAGGCCAGGGATCAAATCTGCATCCTTATGGATCCTAGTCGGGTTCCTTAACTGCTGAGCACGATGGGAACTCCAAAACAAGTGCATTTTTATCGCATGATCTATCATTCTGGTTCACTTATAGGCATCTGTTATTTTCCCTGATTCTACAGAGCTACGTTTACAGAGCATAAATTTTAAACTTTTTCTTTCAATGATCATCACAATCTTGAACTGTGGAAGACGTTCGCTGTCAGCTGGGCCTGAATCTTAGTGTTATAAACACTAACCAAGAAAGCAGCCTGAGCCATGGCTTTCACACCTAACACGGATTTGGTAATACCTGCTTTCCTGTGATCTTGGCCAAATTGTGCAAAATACCATTTGTAAATATCTTTGAAGGCTGCAGTGCCTACAAAGTGCAAAATATAATTATGATTTAGAGGAGGTATCAGGGTGATGAAAGGAAAATAACTCCAAAAGTGCATAAAATGCAATAAATTACAAAAATGCAATTCAGAGTAAAATGGAGCTCTGTTCATATGCTAACGTGTTGCGATGTTACTTCTACATGTTTTTGTCCCTCCAGACTGTCTTCATTCTGAGCTCTCGGACCAATGCAGCCTAGTTGCAGGAGGAGTGGAAGCTAACACTGACCGTGCCAGTCTAATCTGCCAGGCTCTGAGGTTTCACACATACTTTTGTCATTTAAACTTTCCACCGAAGCTTTGAGGAAGGTGTTATTTCCATTTTCACAAATAAGGAAACCACGCCTCAGAAGAGGTAAGTGGCACCCTCAGCATTTGCACTCAGGTCTGTTTGACACCAAAGTTCCCTCCCACCTCACATTTCACGTTGCTAAAACATCCCCCTTTATCTTCATAACTTCTTGTAAACAAGAAACACTTCAATAAACCTCAAGGAGTGTGGGGTTTTTTTACCCCCCAAAGATTCCATAATCTCCCTTCTCTGCTCTTCAGTTCTGCCTACTCTGCACCCAAATGTAAACTAAAACCAAAATAGAATTTAAATATGTGTACATAAGTTGAGTACGTTATCTGCAGGTAGGGAAATTTAAAGGAAAAGTCATAGGCGGTCTTGAATCCCTTGCAGAGGGTTCAGGGAGCCCTGCCCGGCTGTGAGCATTACCAAGTGTTACTGCAAATTCACAGTGTCACAGCCCGGGAAGCGCTAGATACAAGAAAGTTTCCTATTTTATTGTCTGGTGAGTTGGGCCAGTAACTCATTTCAACAAAACCTGTTGCCTTTTAAAAAGTCCTTAGGCTCAAAAGTAAAGAAAAGTATCTTTGAAACTTCTAATGTGGCAAATTATATCAGCTAATATTTGAGGTTACTATCTGAAAAATACTTTCCTGGTCTTATGTAATATAAATATGCTTAAATTCCACATATATACACAGTATAATGTCAATTTTTAAAAAAAGCAGAATAGAGGAGTTCCCATTGTGGCTCAGTGGTAACAAACCAGACTAGTATCCATGAGGATGTGGGTTCAGTCCCTGGCTTCGGTCAGTGGGTTAAGGATCTGGCGTTGCTGTGTGCTTCGATGTAGGTTGAAGATGCCAGCTCAGATCCTGCATTGCTGTGGCTGTGGCGTAGGCCGGCAGCTGTAGCTCTGATTGGACCCCTAGCCTGGGAACCTCCACATGCCGCGGGTGTGGCCCTAAAAAGATATGTGTGTATATATATATATATATATACACACACACACACACACACACACACATACATACATATTGGTAGAAAAGTGTTTAGAGAAAGTTAACATAATTACTTTTAGGTATTGGAATTATAGATGATTCTTATTATCTTTTTTTTTATGAACTACATTTGTAGTGGAAAGAAATCTTAATATAAAAAACACTGACATCTTTGATGCCACGGCAGGAACCTAAGAAGCTCAGAATGACAGCTGTGTACTTATTTCAAGGTAAGTGTGCGTTTCTCACAGAGAAACTTAAGGGCTGTGGCCTTGGGCAGTACTGTTTAGAAAATGTGAAACTGAAGTTTGAAAGGACAGCCGGCTCAGAGCTTTAGTCCCCAGCCCAGTGGGACTGGTCCTCAGATTGCATTTTCGCAGCACACAGTCCTTTCTCCTTCCTTGTGGGATGACTGAGTCACAGTTTCCACGACCAGTTATACAGTCTGCCCTGTGTTTGTTACACAGATAAAGGAGCCCGCGGATGTGAGGGCAGGCAACTGTACTCTGCTTACATAAGGGACTTGAGCGGACTGCTTTGTACTTGGGTATCCACAGGCGGTCCTAGAACCAACCTGAGGGGCAGCTGTCTAGAGAATTATACAGTGTACAGAGTGCTGACTCAAAAGCTTACCGAGATAGGTTGTAATAATACAGAACCAAACTTCCCAGATGTCTTTGGAGGAAAAAAAAAATCTCCAAACAGTAAAGCCCTGAAACCCCTCAAACCACCAAGTAAAATCTCCAAAGAAGGAGAAATGTCCTGGAGGAAGGGAGGGTGAGAAAGCTTACTGGAGTCAGGTTGTTCCGTGGCAGAAAGAATGCACTTTCCCTTTAGGCGGAAGATGGAGATAGAAAATACTCAGTCCAGTAACACTCCAGTAAGTTACTAAGGAAACGTGGCAGTCCCTCAAGTTCCTGCGGCCTTCATGCAGTGTGCCTTTATCCTTGTCTGCCAAAGCCTGGCTCAGAGGATGCCCACCTCTCCTTTCCTTTCTTTGAAATTGGCTCTCTGGTGGCTCCTCAGTCTCTGGACATCTGCGGGTTCATCTGCTTTGAGTTGCGTTCTTCCTGGACCGGGAATTTTAGCGAAGGGATAGCGAGCTACTAACGGGTCAGAGGAGGAGGCTTTGGTCATGTCGGAGACAGCAGAGGGAGCAGGGGTGGAAGAGAACTGGACCCCCTCTGGGAGTTCCCTTGTGGCACAGTGGGTTAAAGATCCAGTGTTGTCACTGCGGCAGCTTGGGTCGCTGTCATGGTGCAAGTTTAAGCCCTGGTCTGGGAATTCACACATGCCACAGGCTTGGCCAAAAAAACTGAAACAAAACTAGACCCACTCAGAGTAAGGAGAAAGGGCAAGGGGACAGCTGGGGCACCCGGAGGGCGGGGCCCTGGGCTGAGCGAGGACAGCAGGGCCAGGGCAGGGAGAGGATGAAGCAGGGTTTCCCCGCCTGAGGGCTTGACGGCATAGAGATCATCCTGTTTTTAAAATGATGTTTTGGGTGTTCAATTTCTTTATCAAATTTATTTGAATAGCTTCGTGTCCCTTCCATTCATGTTGGATTGAACGAAGAGCATTCCATCCGTCTCGTCCTCCCAATATTTAATATTACCTCTTTTCCTATTTTCTTTATTCATCTCCTGTAAGCAATGAAACATTATACATGACTTTCACTCAGGCTTCTAAGACCCCTGGGACCTCTGCCCGATTGTATATAAAGTGGCAAGCGCCGAGGTGGACCCGCCAGTATAATGACGATCAAGGTATGGGTGACTATTTACAATTTGAAAAGTAAGGAGATGCGGCCAGATTTTAAGAGATATCCATGAAGGGGGAAAATGGCAGAGTCAGCATCATGAGGAATGAAATTCAGAAGTCTGAGAGTTCCCGTTGTGGCTCAGTGGTAATGAACCCGACTGGTATCCATGAGGACGTGGGTTCGATCCCTGGCCTCGCTCAGTGGGTTAAGGATCCAGCATTGCCGTGAGCTGTGGTGTAGATGGTAGATGTGCCTTGGATCCCGCATTGCTGTGGCTATGATGTAGGCCAGGAGCTGCAGCTCTGATTTGACCCCTAGCCTGGGAACTCCCATATGCCGCAGGTGGGGACCTAAAAAGACAAAAAAGAAAAGAAATTCAGAAGTCTGGAACAACCAGATGAAGGTTAGAAAAACAAAGCTGTTCAGGGCCTGGCTGGGAGTGGAGTCTGATGGCGTTCCCAGGAGGAGAAGGCGCCAGGAGAGGTCAGAGGGGCTGGGCACATTCCCAGTGGCGGAAATGAAGCAGCAGAACCATCAGGAGTTCTCTGGTGGCTTCTGTGCAGTTCCCTCCCTGCGATGTTGAAAGGTGGATGTCACATGAACTGCCGGGAGGCCAGTCAGCAGTGCTGGTGTAGACAAGGAATGTCACCTGCCATTGCAGTAAACAAAGGATGCTGCGGCTAGCGAGCCCTCGGCCACTGCAGCCACCCCTGATGGTGCACTCTGAGGGGACCCGGGATGCAGAAAGACGGGATAGAGGGTTAAGGTGCACATCAAGGGGATGATTTCGGTGAGCCCAGAGTCTTGCTTCTTCCCTCCCATACATAGCAAAGTGCTAAACCTGTTAATTTTGAGATGTCTGGTTTTCTTTAACATCTTTTGATGTTGCGACTACCCGAGTCATTTGGCAAAAACTCCTGTATTTCCTGGCTCCTCTCTCACCTCTTAGGAACAGTCCTTCAGAGTTTTCTGAAACTTGTATCATGGGCTTAACTCCTCAGTAAGTCTGCCAAATAAAATGTAATTTTTTTTCTTTTTAGGACCGCACCTGTGCCATATGAAAGTTCCCACGTGAGGGATGGAATCGGAGCCGTAGCTGCCGGCCTACACCCCAGCTCACGGCAATGCCGGATCCTTAACCCACTGAGCAAGGCCAGGGATAAAACCCGTATCTTTGTGGACACTAATCGGGTTTGTTACCGCTGAGCTACAATGGGAACATAATCCTTAAGATAATTCTTAACTTTTTAGCTCGTGCGTGATTTTTTTAGTCAACACCAGCTACTGGAAATAGTATTCTCTGAACACCTGTCTCTGTCTCAAATGCGCCAGCGTGTAAATGACTGTGGAACTGAACTCCTCTCTGTGCTGTCTCTGTGCATCCTCAGTGTCATCCCGAGCACAACATTCAGACTCCGGCTCCTGGCATTCAGAGCCACCTACAGGCGAGCCCAGGGCTGTCATCTTCTCTCTCTTTTTATTGTTTTCTTAGTCCACATACTCTGTCCAAGGGGGTTTGCTCTCCATTGCTGTGGATTCTTGGCTCTGCATCACAGTCGGTACCTCAGCCCCTCCTCCTTCTCCACTTCGTGGTCCGGGTCTGTTCTACCAACTAAGATGCTCGCTTTCCCTGTTTGTCCCCCCAGCCCAGGTGACCTCACCCTCTTCTGAGATCCCACAGCCCCAAAGGTCAGTCCCACTTATTTGTCACTGAACATAATACCTCATGCTGTAATTAACTTTAACCTGTCTTCCTAAAGATAAGCCCCCAGCCCTCTCCCTCTCTGGAACTGCTTCTTTCTCTTGGGAGGCCAGCGATTTGTGGGGACATTCCTGAGGCCCGCATGGCTAACTCGTCTACCTCAGGGTGGCGTTTTAAGTCACAGGTTTATCGGGGCCCAGTCGCTCACCCCCAGGACCTATTTTAGAGTCTGGCCTCACCGTCTCTTCCTGTCCTAGGAAGTCTATGGTTTGCTGAATTCCAGATTGGCTGGAATGAACGAAACTCAAGTGAGTATTCCTAGTGAAAATCAAATATCTGAGCTCTGTAGGAAATTCATGCTTCTTGCTCTCCTTATCGCCTTCACCTGGAAATGTTGAACAGGATCCAGACTCTTTTCAAACAGCCCTTTCTGGCACATCCTCATTCCCCCTTCCCTGTCGTCTGCAAACCACTGATAAGGACCCTGCGAGGAGGCGGGCCAGGTGGGACAGTGCTCTCGGCTCGCCCCCACTGTGCGAGGCGCTCCAGCCGTGCCCCTCCGGGGGCCGAACCATCCCCGGGCTTCCAAGATCAAGCAATTCAGAGCTACTGCTTCTCTGTGGAAGTTCACGGCCGCTGGATCTTCAGGGTCTCCAACATCTCATCCGGGAGCTGCCGCACCCGAACATGAGTGCAACAAGGTGGAGTGAGTTGTATTCACCAGGCCGCTCTCCCGAGAGGCTGCTGGCTCTGTTCTGGAGAAACGGGAAAAGCCTGTTTGGCCCTGTTCTAGGTGCCTGCAAAATGAAAACGCAGGAATTCCCCTCGTGGCTCAATGGTTAATGAACCAGACTAGTACCCATGAGGATGTGGGTTCGATCCCTGGCCTCGCTCAGTGGGTTAAGGATCCGGCGTGACCGTGAGCTGCGGTGTAGGTCGCAGACGCGGCTCAGATCCCGCGTTGCTGTGGCTGTGGTGTAGGCCTATGGCTACAGCTCTGATTTGACCCGTAGCCTGGGAACCTCCATATGCTATGGGGGTGGCCCTAAAAAGACAAAAGACAAACAAACAAACAAACAAAGTAAAAAATGAAAAAGCAGACACAGATCTGTGCTCACACAGGATTTACATTCTAGTGGGAGAAGGAAGAAAATGAACTCTAAACCTACAACAAAAAAGTAATGTAGGTATCTTAATAGGGGGTGATAATATTATGGAAAAAGAAATAAAAGGTCAGGGAGAGAATCCGGGTAATGAGGAGAGGTGGCGGTCGGAATGAGGTGACGCAGGATGGAGTGGCCTCAGTGAGAAAGGGCTGCGTCAGCAAAAACTTAGAAGGGTTTGAGGCTGACCCTGCAGCTGCCCAGGGGAGATGTATTCCGAACGGAGGGAACAGCCGATGTAAAAATCCTAATACGGGAGCGTTCTGGAGCATTGCCGGCACAGCGAAAGGCCGTACCCTCTGAAGCAGCATAAGAGGGAGGAAAGCTGTTGCCAGAGAGCTGGTGTCGATTTTGTAGGGTCTGTGGGTCATCTGAAGGGCTTTGGCTTTTCCAAGAGAAATGGGGACCGTTGCAGGAGTTTGAGCACAGGGTGAGATGAGCTGATGCTTTAAAAGGACGGCTGGTTTCGTATTGCAGCCTGTAACGAAGTCATGATAGGCGTGTCCGGAGTTGGGATGGGGGGAACAAATTTGTAACATACCTATGTGACCTTGGACCCTAGGCTTAACCAGCCCGCTCAGAGTCACTGGGCCGTCTTAGTGAGGACCTGGTGGTGGGCGGTGAACGTAGGCTCCCGGTGCGTCGCAGAGTTTCTTGGGAATAATGCAGGATGACACATATCCTGGAAACGGTCTGGCAACGAAGGCGTCTATTCTCCACAGGAGCACTGCCACCCCCTAGGGGTGAAATTTGGTTCATAGAGAGCAAAAAGCCCATTCTTTTTTATGTATAAAACACAGCTATACGTACAGTATGTAGACAGATGTTTAGAGTACATCGGCAGTATTTTAATTTCATGGGAGAAAAATATCTAGAAAGGGTCCTTTAGGGACAGGAGGTTGTACGATCATGAAAAAAGGTTGGAAATACTGAATTTTGTTTAAAAAGACAAAAAAAACCTTGAATATTTTATTCTATGCCCATTAGGGTTTCACTAGGGTTTCCATTTCCTTTTCTGACCCCCCCCCCCCGGGACTCTATTTTGAAGTCCTTTGAGGCCAGAGGATGTATCTTCTAACTCAAACACTGACTGCTCAGTTCAGTGTCCTATACATAAGGGCCTCTGAGTGAAGGTGTGTTGACTGCAATGATCACACAGGTTTAAGAGAAAAGAATTAAACTCAAAGCCATAAATCTTCAAGCCCCTTGGTTTGGATGATCTGTGCTGATGTGACCATAGACCAGAGCCTTTATCTTCTCTTCCTTCTGCCACTTAATGGCCTGGTGGTGTTTCCAGATAAGAAATGTGACCGGCGTTCATCACCCAACTGGAGCACGTATAGCTTATTTGTCATAGGTTATCGGCACTGGAACCATTGTTCTGTGTAATGCATTCAGCTATTAACAGATGACTTACAACTGTGAAGAATGAATGGTTCTCCACGGAACCACCGGGACTTCTCGAATGCTGTCAACATTTGGAGGCAATTGGAAGAGGGAGCTCTGTTTTGGGTGACAAATGGCTAGATATTCAGAAGTTCCGTGCACACGGGGAAGATAAGTCAAGCTCTAACTGATCCCAAGAATCTTGGAGTTACTGGCAAGGAGGAAAACCACAGAGTCTGTTGGAAATATCTTTAGGAGAGAAGGAGTTAACTGAGCCGTGTAAGCTTTATCTTACATCCAGTGGATTTGTGGTTGGCTGACTAAAGTCTCCGGTAAATGATTGCTAGATACCGGTCATTGATAGCTGTTGCTAGTGGCCGTGGGTCAGAAGCCCGCTGATTCCTCCACAAGCTCTGCAGCGTCCTCCAGCCCTTGACTCGTTTCAGACCTCTCTGGGTCTGCCCGCGACAGGATCGGTCAGACCCATCACCATGAGTGACGAAGACTACAGCACCATCTATGACCAAGTCCAGAAAGAGAGGGTGTATGAGAATGCCGAGCAGCCAGCAGAAAACGGGGGCCCCCTTTATGATGATGTCCACGAAGAGTCAAGGGCAGAAGACAAGGTTTATGCCACCGAGCTGGAAACCCACGAATATGACTTGGTGGCGGTTTACAACGTTGGGCGCGAGGAAAGCAACTCGGCTTCTTTTCGTCCAGAAGTGGGAGGATACCTCCTGCCTGATGAAGTGTATCCTGAGGCCCAAGACCTTCAGCCCAATGGGGCCCAGGAAGACAGGGGCATCTTGGTGGGAGAACTGTCCTCACTGTCCTCACCAACCCCGGACCAGGAGGCTTCTTCTCTGGAGCAGCCCCAGGAGAACGGAAGCGAGATGGAGGAAGCCCTGCTTTCTCCTTCCAGCTTCTCCACCCGGCACAGCAGGGCCTTGTCCACCAGCGAGGGGTCTCCCACCAGCTACTCTGCTGCTGTTTCTGAAGAAAAGGAGCCAACTTCCACGAGCCCCGAGATTAACCTCTACGTAAAGGTAAGGGCTGCCTGTGACAGGTGCACCTGTGCGTGAAGATGGCGTGACCTTGGTGTTTTCTTTTGCTCTGAGTGAACAGGGAGGGGTGCTCGGAGTCACGGACCTTGGGTGTGATACTCAAGAGAAGAGCGGGTGGAGTGAGTGGGTCCACAGTTCACCCAGGACCACTCACAATTACGAGCACTGAAATGTGTATTCCAAGTGTGTCAAGTGTGTGTCTTGTCATTGACTTTTCTAAGCTACGGGCAGTGCGGTCTTTAGGCATCTGCTTTTCAGTGAGCAGAAATTGTTGCTCAAATCCTTTCCTTTGTGACGGACGTTCAGTGCATTTTCCTGTCTGGTTAAATTTCCTTCGCCAACGTGATTTTTAAAAATGAAACCAAGGCTGGTGAGAAAAAGTCAAACCTACAGTGGCACCAGAATTTCCTTATTAAGTTTCTAAGGTCACAGATACAGCTTCATCTATATGGTCAATAAATGTTACCTCTGTCACCAAGCTTGCCCTTTGGCACCAATATAACTCCAATATCTGATGAGGCAAAATGATTTCTCTAGTGGTAAGATACTTGGTGTCAGTGTTAATATTTAACACTTAGGATATTTAAACAAAGAACATTGGTGATCTTTGTATTAGACTGATATTCTAATAAAGATATGGTTTGAATATTATCAAAACATTGAGCACTTCAGGGCTACATAAATCATCTTTATGGATCAAGATGAGTTTTTCCCCAACACCCACCCCACCCCCAAATTCACATTTACAGTTTTTTATGTGAAGACAACATCTTAGTAAAAATCGCCACTTCTTGCTGATAAAAATGGTTACTCTATGAACCTATGAAAACCCCAGTCCAGGAGTTCCCACTGTGGCACAGAGGGATTGGCAGAGTCTTGGGAGCGCTGGGACACAGGTTCAATCCCCAGCCTGGCACAGCAGGTTGAGGATGCCGCTTTGCTACAGTTGTGGCTTAAGTCTCAAGTGTGGCTTGGATCTGATCCCTGGCTCGGGAACTCCATATGCTGCGAGGTGGCCAAAAAAGAAAACAAAACAAAACAAATCAAACACCCAGTCCACACTGATTTCTCCTTTCCTGGTTTCCAGTCAGCTCCTCCAATGATATGCACTTTACTCATTTAATACAGATTTATTTCCTGCATTGTTTTTTCCTCTAGTTTCTTTGGTGTATAAATCGTGTCTCCTTTATTCTACCCCAAGGTCCTTTTCAAAAACACCAAGCAGAGTGTTTCGTTCACACTGAGGTACCTGGCATTCCTTGCCCAGGACTGTATTGAGCATTTGGGAGGGAGAAGGATGTGTAAGACAGGGCCCTTGCTCTCAAGAAATAACAATGGGGTGCAGGAAACAGACTTGCAGGTTGTGGATTTTGGTGAATTGGAGGAGTGAGCCGAGTGCTGTGGGTATCCTGGAAGTGCAGGGTGCAAGGAGAAATCCAGAGAGGCTCCATGGAGGAGGTGACATTTCAAACAGGTGCATTCAGGCAGGCTTCCAGCCTTTATGTCCACGTGACCATTGTGTGTTAGTTTCAAAAAACCTCATTTTAAAAATGAGGACGAGGTGTATATTTTCAGGACAGAGGCAACCATGAGACTTCCTGTAACAGACAAGATGAATGAATCATCACTGTCATGATCTTTGTCATCATGGGCACATCAAACCATTATTTGTGCATTTGGTAAAGTGTTGATTTCATCTGAAATGAGCCTGCACAGTGGTGTTGAATCAAACAGAAGTAGGAGGAAATAGAATTATAGGCACGTCTAGCTGGTACCAGCAGCAGGAAAAACTACTTGACAGTGACATGTTATTTAAGATCCTTAGTTCCCTAAAGCAAATATTGGTTCTAATTAACCCTTTATGTTCTTTTTAGTATAACAATGTTAACTACGGGTTAACAGAGTGCACCATCAACCTCGGCTTCTATGTGTGACCTCCTTGATGAGGACATTCAGCATCACTCAGTGAGAATGACAGTCATAATCCCCGGTTCTCAACCCCCACCCCATCCCCGCTGCCGTTCTTTATTTGCTGGAAAGTGGAAATGTGACGAAAACAACGGGGCTGCTGGGCTGTCGAGGGAGGGGAGGGCGTGAGAGTGACTCGCTCAAGCTCCTTGCTCCTCCCAGCTCTGCAGGCTCAGTGCCGGGACCCCCAAAGTGGACGGGGCTTGCCATCATCCTAGTGGGTTTGTCGCTGGGGTCCTGGGTGAGGCCCTAAAAAGCAAAAGGAAGGAAGGAAGGGGGGAAGGAAGGAAGGAAGGAAAGAAGGAAGGAAGAAGGGAAGAAATGTCTCTAGGGAGTGAGAGCTGCAGTCCATGGCGTAAGGCAACCTAAAAATGTTGTCAGTTCAGAATTTGCTAATAGGATTATGAGACATCTTTCTGCTTTCTGCTAAAACTGAAGGGCCTGTAGACATTTTCCTAATCGTGTTTGTATGTGAGTGTGTATGAGAAAGAGAAAGAAGGAGAGGGACAGAGAGACCGAGGGAGGAAAGGAGAGATAGAGAGACAGAAGGACATAGAGAAAAGCGTTCTAGTATTTTCTTTAATGCAAAGGGGAATAAGCGTTTTGACAATGACTGTTGCAAAGAAAATGGTTTCAAATGAACACCATTTTCCTGCACAGAGTTGATGTCATTGATTACAGAAAGCAGTGTGTGTGTGTGTGTGTGGTGCACACATGTTGTAGGGCAGGTTTTGAAGTCAGGTTGCGTAGTTTGAAATCCGGCTTTGCAAATTCAATTCTGTTAAATTGTTTGCCAGTTTCCTCCTTGGGAAAATGGATGTCATAATGATATGTTCTTCATAGAGCTATTAAGGAGATTAAATAAGAGAATCCATGTAAACTGCTTATTATAGTATCTGACTACAGTAAATGCTCAATATTTAGGGAGTTCCCATTGTGGCTCAGTGGTTAACGAATCCGACTAGGAACCATGAGGTTGCGGGTTCAATCCCTGGCCTTGCACAGTGGGTTAAGGATCCGGCGTTGCCGTGAGCTGTGGTGTAAGTTGCAGACGCGGCTCGGATCCCGCGTTGCTGTGGCTGTGGCGAAGGCCGGCAGCTACAGCTCCTGTTAGACCCCTAGCTTGGGAACCGCCATATGCCGCGGGTGCGGCCCTAGAAAAGGCAAAAAGACAAAAAAAGAAAAGCTCAATATTTAGGAGCCTTAATTATTATTGTTTATTATGATGAATTTGAACCATCCTTAAAATAATAATTTTTATTTTAAGTACGATGTCTTTTAGTTAGTAGACATTATAAATGACCTGTTAGCAGATCTTAACTTGACAGTATAATCTTGTGAAAAGAGCACTGGTCAGGAAACTACCACAACTTCATCAATAATTTACTGTGAAACATTCCTGGACCCAAGTTCCCTCATCTCTGAACTGTAGTCCCTTCTAGCTCTTACAGTCTTTGACCAGCTTACGTGGCTCCAGCTCTTTATCAGTGTCACATGTCTGGCGCCATCTATTATCCTTTCCAGCAGACTGTTGATAATGATTAGGACCTCCAGATTTGGGTATGGTTGCCAGGGCCAACAGGAGATCAACACACCTTTCCACCCTCAGCTCACGTGAAGCCTGTTCCTTGGAAACTGTCCTCAGGATCTGTCTCTGATTAGGCACTCACAGGGTCTAATGCAGAGTTGCACAGGTTGTGCACTGAGCAAAGTTAGGGGGCATCATTCAGAGAAAATGTAAATGATGCCCTTCTGAAATCAGGCAACGTAAGAGCCCTGATGAATGTTTCTCAGACTCATAGCCTGTAGTATTTTTTTTTTTTTAAAGGAGTGACTCCCTATTATTTGCTACAGCATCATGCAAAGTGTCACAGAATTGTTAGTAGACATGGTTATTAATGCTGTAGCATGAGTCTGATGCTGTTCCTGGGGTCATAGTGTCCAAACTAGAGTATTCAACGTGTTCTGTGGGCAGTTAGAGTACTATAGTTAGAATTAAAAATATTAAGCAATATTTCTATTTAATTTAATCTAGCCCTCTAGAATTTTTGCAGCTTTAGGCTTTACGTTTAGTTCTGTGATCCATTTTAAGGTAATTTTCCATAGGGTGCAAGGTATGGATTGCATCTATCTACCTAGCTAACTCTATCTCTCTCGCTTTCTGCAGCTCCATCCTTTCTGGTATTTAGTTCTGTGAATTCTAACCCTCCAAAACACAAAACTCTGTTGTTTCCTCAACTCAGAGAAACCACCGGCCTTTTTATGGGTTCTGTTTTACCTGTCCTCAATGTCGGAAAACCATCACTTCATATGGCTTGTCTGCTTTACTTATTGTTTAAAGTAATCTTCAAGTTGTTAAGTGTCAACCTGTTTCCTTTTAATTCATCTCGACCAAAAGTGGAGGTTGTTAAAACTGACTTTATGATTCCCATTTCTCTTGAGTTGCTTCTCCTTTCTTTCCAAATATTGACCCCTTAAAGTCACGTTTGAATTGCAGTTTGGAATATAGTCATGAAGTGCAAGAGAATTAAAGTCTAATGATAATGACCTTAAACTGACATTGAGGGAAATGACTCTAGCAAATATTCTGGCCTTCAGGCAAAGTCCGCTTGTTGACCTTCCTTATTTTCTATTTTCTTTTAAGATTTTGTTGTCTTTTGCACCGTCTTTATTTTGCACCTTCAGTTCTGATTCATGAGGAGATAGGAAAACAGATGTCCCAGTGTATCATTCACCAGTATAAGTCAAAACGTAATTTCAGCTTTCATCTTTTCACCTCTTAACTTTGAAGAGTTCCGTGAGTTTTCTTGGAAAAACCTAGGAGAAGTGAACTTCACCACAATCAAGAGGGAATCCCATTTTAAAGCTACCCAGGCCCAAAGTGTCCAGAATGGATTTGTATATAAATTGTATTACACACAGGAAAATGCCTGTCTGTCAGCTCTGTTCCCAGATAACACTCCCTTCAAAATATGAGCTCATGCTCCCTGTGAGTGGAGCATGAATTTTAGCGTGAAATCAAGTGTTCTGTGTAATCTCATGAGGACAAAGATTAGAAACCTGAGCCTTAAGCCATACCCCATTTTTATGCTTTATAAGCAGAGCCCTTTGCATCCTTTCATGAGCCTGTGGGTCTGTAGAAGTGCCAGGTCTGTCAGAGTGGTCACCTCCCATTATTGCCCAGACTTGGTGCATAACACTAACATGGCAACAGCTGAAATAAACAAGAGGATGCATTGTTTAGGAAACCACTAATGTTCTGAGGTTTCAGTAATAACAATTGCATGGTAAATATGTACGCAGTAATGAATAACTGACATGAGAGCCTTTTGTTAATTGGAGTACAACTACATTTTTTTCCCCTCTACAGAAACCTTTTTTTTTTTTTTTGTCCTGTTCTCCTGCGGTGGCAAGAAAGGAAAGCACTTGGCAGATATTTTTTATATTTGCAATAGCAACCCTTTCTAAACTGGCTTGTTTTTTCTAGAGCTGTGCTATTCGAAACACTAGCCATTAGCCCCGTGTGGCTATTTCAATTTAAATTAAATGAAAAAATATTGAAAATTCAGTTCTCCAGTCATGCCATCCACATTTCAAATGCCTAACGGCCATATATGGCTACTGGCTGCTGTATCGGAAATATAGCAAGGGGTCATTTCTAGCATCATAGATGGGTCCATAGGACAATGCTACCGTACGGTGACCTGGGTTCAGATGTGGTGTGAAGACCTGTCAGCTATGTGGTCACAGCCCCTCTCTGGATCTCTATTCCCTTGCCTAAAAATAAAAGGTTGGGTGATCAGGTCTAGTGAGACAGAAGAGTAGTCATGCCCACAAAATCAAGAAATCACCAGTAAAATTTTTCTCATTGGTAAATAGTATCTGTGCAACAAGTTTATATGAATAAATTGGTTTAAAATGACAGCTATTTAGGGAAAGATCTACAATCTATAATCAGACCTTGTTAATTGCAGCAAAACTGTCAGTCTCTGTTGGCCATGCCCAGGCCCGCTGAGGGTCTGTCTGTGGCAACTGTTATTCATCAAAGCTGCAGTTACTTTGAGGTTTGAAGATGCTGCCCCACCAGCCACTTCGGCCAAATGTAGCATTAAGCCTGGAACCCAGCCATGAAGCTCAAGGTCCTTTCCCCTCAGTCAAAATAACTTGCCATGTTAAAGTAGGGAGGGTTAGCTGGGTAGGAGAAGAGGGCTGGTCACAGAGGAAATATGAGGGTGAAGGCTGGGCAGTTCTCTTGTGGATTTGTTGCCGGAATCTCAGCCGCCTCTGTACACCGATGCCAAGTCAAAACGCGGAGACAGAGTTGGAAGAAGCAGAAAAGGAAGCTTTAATTGCCAGGCAAAGAGGGGAACACAGCAGACTAGTGCCTCAAGTACTGTGCCCACCCTTGGAGGGTGTAGTGAGGAGTCTTATAGTGTTTGAGGAGCAGGTTGCAATTAGCTTGTGGACATTTTTCTGATGGATGGGTGGTGAGGTCACTGGGAGTCAGTGTCATCAACCTTCTGGTTCCGGCCGGTCTGGGGTCTGCGTGCTGTGGACAGCATCCAGTTGATTTCTTCTACCTGGTGGGGGTTCAGCAGGACCTGCCAAACAGCTCCCAGGACACGGCTCGGAATATTACCTATAGTCTTTGAAGAACTGAAGGTCCTTGACTTTATTGAGTGGCTGAATTATTATTACTGTTTTCTTTTTTCTCTGTGGTTTTTTTTTTTTTTTTTACTTCTCTGATTAAATTGATTCTTTGACTACAATTTTTCTATAGATAAAAAGGCAAGTGGAGGACTTGAGTGGGAGTCTACGCTGGGAAGCCCTCACAAGGTCCTGCTCGGTTACAGCTGTGATGAGTTCTTATTCCACAGTAAACGCAGCTGGAAACATGAGCTCAGGAAGAACAGGTCAAGTGCCTGTTCCTTCCTATGTATTCGTTTAATCCATCTCCAGTAAACAGGCTGATGAGTCTTTACTGAACTTGTCCTCTGCATTTGGTGTGCAGATGCTGTGAGAGATAGAAAAGACTGTAAGATGGGGTCCTTTTCTTTGAGGCTCTGTCCTGCTCAGGAGGAAGGATTAACACCTACTGTGAAATATTTAGAAATCAATACGAGAGTTGAGGGGGAATCGGTTGCCAGAATACTTGATGCATGGAGTCAGATCAGCACTCAGAGATGGAAGAGGACCGGACTCACCAGGAAGGGCTTCAGGCAAAAGCCAGATCTTAAACTCTGAAGGAAGTGTAAGCACACAGGTGGCAAACGGGACCAAGGAGGAGATACCAGGCCTCAGCAATCGCGTCATCCTTCTCAGTCCAATGTCACTGGGAGGCAGTTTGGCATAGCGGCTTACAGCAGACACCCTGGAGCTAGACTGAGTGATTCACATCCTGGCCCTGTCTCTTATTAGCTATGCATCTTATGCAATTTATTTAACCTTTCATGGGATTATGTGGTGATGAGGGGACTCTGGTTTGTACACGCTCGCAGTGGTTTCACAGTTTGAGGGAAGGGGAGAATAGGATTTCCAAACCTTGCCTTCTAATCGGGCTCCCATTCGCTTCTTATTGTGACCCCATCATAGCATTTATAAGATTTCCTATGAATCTTAGACCCCTCGTATGAGTTCGATACCTCATTCAGTAGAATTATACCGTAAATTCCACCACTTTTTAAATGAGGATAACTGTAGCTTCCTTGTAAGGTGATGGTGAGGATTCCAACTAGACCCAGAAAGCATTTCAGACGTGCACAGAGCAGGCATCCAATAAAGGGCAGCTGCCATTTTTAACATGTCAAGGATGCTGTGTGAGAGAGAAAGTTAAAGGAGATGCAAAGATGAACAGGACACAGTCCCTGCCTGAACGGACCTTCAGCTCAGCAGGGAAGATTTCATGTTTACGAGTTACTATTACTGAGTCAAAAAGTGAAATTTTTCAAAGGAAAAGTGCTGACAATGTTCTTTCGGAATTTAGAAGAAGATATCACTAAGGGGAAGATATTACTGAGAAGACCAGTGACAACTTCACGAAAAGGGAAGCATTTCTTTGAAGGATTTTGTCCAATGGAAATACAGAAAGTAACACTGTGAAGAGGGACTGAACATGCATGGACATTGCATCAGTCAGCTTGGGCCGTGTAACGAAACACCACAACCTGGGAGGCTCACCAGCAGACGTGTCCTGAGGCTAGAAATCTAAGGTTAAGGTGCAGGCATGGTAGGGCTGGTGATTGCCGTCCTCTTCGCTGGCATATGGCAATCTTCTCGGGGTGTTCTTATAGGAGGAGAGAGAGCTCTCAGGTGTCTCTTCTTAAAAGGACACTAATCCTGTCAGATCAGGGTCCCATCCTTATGACCTCACTTAACCTTAATTACTTCCTTAGAGGCCCCATCGCTAAATATACCTACCTTGGAATTAGGGTTTCGACATATGGATTTTGGGAGGACACAAGCATTCAGCCCATCACGGTCATGGAGGTGGAACATTTGATGACATAGTTCGGATGGGGCATGAGATGGGTGCTGAAGGTGGAGGCATGGGAGAAACAAAATTGAACCTCGGGGTTTTCCTGAATTACAGAAGGCCTGGAATGACAGCCAAGACTTTTTAGGGGATATTTTGTCTGCAACAGGGAGTATCTGAAGGTTTTAAACTAGGAAGTTGCAAGGTCAGGACTGTGCTTTGGGAAGGTGATTTTGACAGTGATGGGTTTACAGTCAGTCTTGCTCTTGCTCTCCTGGAGCAGAGAAAGTGGTGGAAACACTGACAGATTAGATACCTAGCTCAGCGTCTCCCAACCAGACCTCTCAAGTTGCTTTCTTGCTGATCCCTGCCTTGCGTGACTGATAAGGAAAGATGTGGTTTGGGGCACAGACCCCGTTAAAAATCAATGTGAGGGGCACATCTTCCTCAGACCTGCCCCCAGCCAAGACTTTCCAAGCCTCCATCCATCCCAAAGCAAAACAGTCCCCGTCATCTCAGCGGAAGGTGTTGGATGGGTTCTGCTGCTCCCCCGACGGAAACAGCTTCTGGTCTCTGCCGGTTTCTTGCTGGCTGCGCGTGTCCGGGGCACAGCCGCCTGATCTTGTGGTTCGGGAGGCACCCACATCTCAGAGGCTGTAAATCCTCACATCTCCTTAGAGGACTCTTCAGGCCAAGATTGCAGAACGGAATGCCTCTCCCCCGGGTACACTTCCTGGCAGCGCCTCCTGAGGCAACAGGTCCCAGCAGGCACTGCGGGCAGCTAAAAATAGCCCCGGTATAAAACGCCAGCTCCTGGGACCCTGGGGAGATAATGTGCTGACAGAAGCAGCCCAGACCGTGATAAAGCTTTGCCTGGCGGCTGCCCACACGTGGTTAGACGGGACGTCCCCTGAAGTCACTAATGCGGACCTCAGCGATTAAAGTGGATTTTCTGGGTGGGATTGAAGCTGTTTCCTAATTATGACTGACCGGCTTCAGGGCTTGTCTAAGGAGCCTGCCGGAGAGGTGGTTTAAATTACTTACGTGGGACAGGTCCTCCCGGTCTTTGTCTTCCTTTGGCCAATTACCATGTTTTATTTTCCACCTGACCACATCTGGGACCCTTCCCGGATCTGCGTGCGCATGTTTTGGCCAAGATGGATTCCAAAGCAGAGCACGGCGGGAAGGTGACCCAGACTTAACGTGGCCTGGCACCCCCTCCCTTTCTGACCCGGAGGGCTCTCTCTGCACCTGTGTGGTTGGGGTCTCCCTGACCCCGAGGATGGGGAGTATGTGACCTCTTTGTTCTTCCGTCCAAGCAGGGCTCGGCCCCTCTTTTGATCCTGGCGTTACCATTGTTAAACAAGTTCACAGAAGACAAGTACCAGTTACCCGCCTTGTGCCTGTTGGTCTTTCCATCTGGGAGTATAGACAGGTGGCTGGTTGTAAATGTTTGTCACGGAGCCCATCTATCTCCTGCCTCAAATCTAGTCTTTCTGACCGAGGCTCTTTCTACAGCACATGAAAAACTAACCGATAACAAAGAAAGGACAATTTTAGTTTGTGTGAAATCTACCTTTTTACCCCCGAGATGACTTAGCCAACCCAGGGTTTTGTCCGGTGTTTTGTCCCGTGTCGGACTGAGTTCTGCCTCTTCCTACAAACAGCTTGATGGCTCTCGCCTCGATGTGAAGGCTCTACTGAAACAGGGCTCATACTTGGGTCTGTTAGTTTCCAAAGCCTGTGTTATTCTACTTGATATGTGGGTGCATTTCAACCCCTTCTCTCTGAAGATTGTGTGATGGTTGGGCACTTACGTTTCTCCCATATTACCAGACTTTCTTGCTAGAAATGGAAAAAGAAGAGAGGAAAAGAGGGAGGAGGAAGGAAGGGGGGAGGAGAGGAGGGAGGGAGGGAGGAAGGGTTAAGTTCTTGTAGAAGCGTGGGTAGGACCTTGCTGTAGGAATAATTCTGATCACTTATAACATTTGTTCCTTCGTCACACTTTCTAGCGGCTATCACAACTCCCAGGGAGATGTTATGCTTGAAAATAGGTTAAAAACATCATTATTTAAAGGATGGAAAACATCTGTCTTTCCAGGAAGGGAAAGGATGGCAAAAACAATTGTGAATGAGATGGTCTAGGGTGACTCTTGCAAGACTGTCCCAAGGAACAGCCCCTAAGCCGGGCTTCTCAGCCTTCATTTGCAAGGCAAAAGAGCATTAATGCAATCAGCCTCTTAGTTTGAGCAGAGCTACCTTGCCCTAGGACTTGCAGGGGGCTATTAATACAGGAGGCCTTTAGGAAAGCGCTTTGAAACAAGCAGCTCCTTTGTTTTCTTCCTTCGCCTCTGCCCACTCTGGTTTTTAAATTCTCAGATTTGAATTCTCAAATTAAGTTTTGTATGACTTATGCATTGTTTGCTGACCAAGAAGCGTTCATTTTCCTTGCTGTCCCCATGGTCTGGACCATGAATTCTAATGTCTGAGACACCACTGACCGAGCTGATGTTTTGGGTTCTCTGCCCTCTCCTCTCCCTGGAGACAAGTGTCCCCTGATCGAATTGCCAACTTTTCAATGGCTAACCCCGCCCCAGACTGTCCCCTCTACCAGGCCAGGAGGAAGTCCTGGGCCCTGACTGGGTATGGGTTCCAGGAGCTGGGATAGAGTCACAGAGTTGGGGATGAGTGTGGGTGACAGTGCCTGCTGGATGCAGCCCTGCAGGCAGCAAAGTTGAGACTGGGAACAGGGAGGAAAAGAAGCTGGGAGGAGGCGATGTCAGCTGGACAGGGCCTAGGGAGTGGCAGAAGGAGCACTGGAAATTGAGCGAATGGGAGCTTCCTGGTGGTAGAGTGGGTTAAGGATTTGGTGTTGTCTCTGCAATGACTTGGGCTGCTGCTGTGGCACAGGTTCAACCCCTGCCCCAGGAACTTCCGCATGTCACGAGCAGGACCAAAAAAAAAGGGAAAGAAAAAAGAGAGAGAGAGAGAGGGAAAGAAAGAAATTGATTTAGAGGATGAAGAAGAGACAGAGCTTGAAGGTATTCTCACACCAAGGGTTAGATAAGGAACAAGGGCAGAACCTAGCTTCGTGTGGCCAGAAGCAGGGAGCCCAGCTCTGCTAATGGATCCAAGTTTACGAATATAAAATTCCACACAAAAGTGAATATTTATTTACAGTGAGAAAAGAAACCAAATTAGAAACTTCTAAAAATCTGTCAAAATCTGTCAAATGCCATGGATATAGAAAAATCCAGGAAAGTAATTTCATGTTTTAATAAGTACCTAACACACATCTACAATATTTTTTCCCCTGAACTTTGGTTGCTTCCTCATTTGACAAGGACTTTGTAAATATCCCTTTTTTTTTTATGGGAAAAGAGAAAGATAATCTAATTCTTCCACTAGCACAATCGATCCGCATTTGATTTTTAGTATTGATAGTTGGGATGCAAAGGTTCAACTAGTTATAGAACTACTGCAGGTTTATGTGCTACAAATACATAAAATCTATTTGGGGTACGTCCCTTTAAAAACTTGTACTGAATTTATTATTGTATATGCTTTTTTTTTTTTTTTTTTTTTGCTTTTTACGGTTGTACCTGCAGTACATGAAAGTTCCCAGGTTAAGGGTTGAATTGGAGTTACAGCTGCTGGCCTACACCACAGCAGCGCAGGATCCGAGCCAAGTCTATGACCTACACCACAGCTCATGGCAACTCTGGATCCTTAACCCACTGAGCGAGGCCAGGGATCAAACCCTCATCCTCATGGATACTAGTCAGGTTCATCACCACTGAGCCACAGTGGGACTCCTATGCTGCATTCCCGAATACATTCCTTTTTAAAAAATTGACGTAGTGTTGATTTACAATGTGTGTTAGTTCCAGACTTAGGGTGAAGTGATTGCACATATCTATTCTTTTCCGTATTCTTTCCCATTATAGCTTAGTCCAAGATGCTGAGTAGAGTTTCCTGTGCTGCACAGGAGGTCCTTGCTGGTCATCGGGTTGTGTGTAGTCGTGTGCATCCGTTAATCCCAGCCTCCTGAGGTATTCCTCTATTGAGCACATTCGTGACAGGAGAGAACTGGTGTCTGACTTGGTGTTGGTCAGAACTAAGCACTCTGCTTGCAGTTTTCCGCGTCTGATAACTGGGAGAGCTTATTAGCCTGGAAACTAGCCTCGGACACTGCAGGTGTGGCCCTCCCCCCAAAAAACCACCCAAAACAAAACCAAAAACTGATGTTTACTCAAAGTCCTTGTAGAGAAGATAAATCAGAAAACTGAAGGGTAATTCTGGCATCCTCTTCTCAGCCCTACCCCCCCCCCCCGCACCTACATGCCCCTCCCATCCCAAAGTACCTGTCTGTGTACCTGTCTATACACAGTTAAGGTGATTGTTGAAATTGGTTGGAGGTAATAATAATAATAATTGTTGGAAGGTAATAATATCACATATTTATATTCATTGCACAATTATTCAGGGCTTCCAATGATTAGGGTGTGGTAGAAACTTTATGGATACTATTTAATAAGAAAGAAGAAGATGTGGAAGAGAGTGGGAGCTTGATACAAACCCACTGGTGATACAGTGTAGTTCAATTTTGCAGCATATAAATAATAAAAAACCTTGGGTAGAACACAGAGAGAGGAGAATTGTTAACGGGTTATATTTATGTAGTCATCTTAGAAGTGCTTGACATTTTTTCTTCTTTTGATTGCTCTATAATTTTTAGAGTACTTACAACTTATTGATTACTTACTAGATTTTAAAAAATTGGATATATTTTTTTCAAAAAAGAAAATAAAATTACCTCAGCTTGGAATAATAATGACATACATTTTATCTGGCTTGGTGCTTTTAATTTAAGTTATTGTGTTTGATAAACAGGGAAGCAGGGACCCAACAGCATGAAGTAAATTTACACAAAAGAGCCCCATATCGAGAGGTAGATTGTGGCCAGAAGGTCAGTGCTTCTTGGTGCCCAGCATCGTGGAGAACGGGCCTCCCGAGACCCCCACTCTGTGAGTGTTTCATGAGCTCACACTTGCTCTGAGTTAGAGTCTGGAGTGAGTCATGCTTCCCACATCTGTGAATGCAAGGAAGGGACAGAAGAGAGAAAAATAATAATAACCTGGTTGTTATTGTATTAAATAAAGTAAATGCCAGTGTGTCAGGCCAGGTGGTAAAATTATAGAAGGCAATCTTTCTGAGAATATAAAATGGAGTATTGTTGAATCGAGATTTAAAAAAAAGTTTTAAAAACATTGTTGTCAAATTTATTTTCTGACTTCTTGGAACGGCCTATTAAAAAGAGGCAGCTAATGACTCTGGCAAACTTTGTGGAAATTTGACACAGTCTTGGGAGTGGCATTAAAAATGTAAGAGGGCATTTTACTCTGGGGGAGGTGGAGGGGAGGGGCCTCACTGCTCCAGGTCGGCAAACTCAGAATGGTTTATTTATGGAAAGTGTGCTAGGTGCCAGTGGAGTTCCGGGGAGGCAGAGCACCCCAAGAATGAAGTCCTCAAGCACAGCGGATGACCTTCCCACAGCCTGATGATTTAGGAGAGGGTTCGAATTTGATTTTCATTGTCCAACGATTTTTCCAGATTCATTTTGAACTCAAGCCGAGGGTCTCTCACTTTCTTTGGCTTCAAGAGGCTAAAACCTGGACTGTAGCTTTCATTCACTGTGTTGTAACCCTAGAAGTGCTGAATATGCATTTTTATACCCTCAGTGACTCTATGGTCCCCAAAAGACAAACTCTGGGAGAGAAATAGATGACTATACGAGAGAATCCTGTTCTCCAAAACATCCCCATTCAGGCTCACAGGAAAGACTCTAGATTCCCAGCACTGATGAACAGGTCTGTTCTCCAAATAGGTCAAGTCTCCAGGACATTTCATGCCCTGAAAGTTTATATCAATAAGGAAAGCAAAGGAATTTAGAATCACAGCGTGAAATTTCCAAAGTTATGTAAAGTCCTAGGGAGGTATATAAAACACCTGGCATACAGAAGGAGCTTAATAAATGTAAGCCTTCGTCGTCATCATCATCATCAGTGGTCTCATCATCACCATCTCATTCAGTAGCAGCAACCAACTCTGTTGGTGCTAATGAGGCAAAGTCATCAGCTGTGACTTACAGGCGGGCTAGGTAGAGTCAAGGTAGAAAACCCCTGTGAATTAAACACTTTTAAATATATCCCTGCTTCTCACTCAGTGACCATGTTCCTTGAAAGCCAAAACCAAAAAGCAACTGTAAAGCATCCCAAAGTGTTGAGGGCTTCCCCTGTGACAGATACTGTGTTTTACCCACTGAAATGGGCTGGTGGTGGAACAGAGAAGTCTGGGTCTGATGTCTGGGTTCTAGCTTAGACTTTGCTTCTAGTAATTAGCAGAGTGAACTTGGCCAAGCACCTCACTTCTCCAGACTTTTGCATCTTCAGCCCGCAAACTCAGACTCCATGCTCTTGTTCCCCTTGGGAGTGGGCAGTCTCTGTATTTTGTTTAAATGTGTCCACTCTTCTGCTTTCCAATTGAGAAAACAAGGCAGAGGTGGTAACAAGCAGGAAAACAGCGCCCTCTAGGGGTTTTCAGAGGCATGTATGTGTTGAGGACGTGAGAGGATGAAAAACACCTGGGTGAACACTTGGGGACACTGTACTTCCTAAGGCCTATGTTATCTGCGTCTTTTTCTTTTTCTTTCTTTCTCTTTCTTTCTTTCTCTCTCTCTCTCTCTCTTTCCCTTCCTTTCTTCCTTTCTCTCTCTTGTCTTTTTTAGGGCCGCACCCAAGGCATCTGGAGGTTCCCAGGCTAGGGGTCAAATTGGAGCTGTAGCCGCTGGCTTACGCCACAACCACAGCAATGCCATAGCCAAGACACATCTGTGTCCTACACCACAGCTCAAGGCAACGCAGGATTCCTAACCCACTGAGGGCAGGGATCAAACCTGTGTCTTCATGGATACTAGTCAGATTCCTTTCCACTGAGCCACGACCGATGGGAGCTCCACCTGTGTATTTCTTAAGTGGTCCTTGCGTCTGTCTTCATTTCTGTCTTGAGGGATGGAAATTAGATTTGTTTTCAACAATTTAAAAACTCCAAAAACAAACACCGCCCCCTCCCCCAACTTGGAGGTATGAAAAAAAAGTATTAAGCCCAAGTCGTGGAAAGCAGCTATTATTTCTTTTAAAGATAAGAAACATTTGATGAACAAATATAGCCTTTTTGTATTTCCATTGAAATGTTTAAGAAGATATTCAGAGTATTTAAGTAAGGTTAAGTGTCCATGTTTTATTAATGCAATATTTAATTTTTTAAAAAAGTATGAGTTTAGGGGGAAGCCCATTTTAGTGGATTTTTTTTTATTTATTGTTCTTCCTCATATGAAGCAATAAGAAATAAAACATTACTCTTTCTAGACAACAGAGGCGTAGGATGTCACAGATCACCTGGGCTAACACTGGCATTGTATAAAGAAGTTGGTAACCCGATGCTTTTGTTTCTACTCCAGTGCTCTTGGTACTTTCTGGAAGAGTACAAACAGTTGAAATCGCAATGATTTTTTTGTCAATACAAATAATAAATAACATTAACTTACTCTGTGCCAGGCACTCTGCCATGTTTTACATGGAGCACCTCTCTTAATCTTTGTAAAGATCAATGAATTTGTTACTATTGTTATTATGATTTTAAAACTAGAGAAATGGGGGAGTCAAGTAAGTACCCCCAGTTTCACAACTTTGCAATACTTGTGGGCCTTTTATTTGCAGCCACAAACCTAGCTCACGTTGAAGTTAATAGATGCATACTTAGGGAGTTCCTGCTGTGGCTCAGCAGAAATGAATCTGACTAGTATCCATGAGGACGCAGTTTCCATCCCTGGCCTTGCTCTGTGGGTTAAGGACACAGTGTTGTGGTGAGCTGTGGTGTAGGTCGCAGAGGCAGCTCGGATCCCGTGTTGCTGTGGCTGTGGCTTAGGCTGGTGGCCACATATCTGATTCGACCCCTAGCTTGGGAACCTCCATAAGCCATGGGTGTGGCCCTGAAAAAAGACAAAAAAAAATATAGATGCATACTTAGATCGGTATCACTGGGCTTTTTATGACCTTTCTCTCTTTTTTTTTTGGTTTTAAAACATAAAATTATTTGATTTTGAAAAGCTCTTTCTAACCCTTGGGAGGATAAAATCAGAGTTGGGATGGGGATTAAAAGACAGGTGTTGGGGGGTTCCTTTTTGGCCTACCAGTTAAGACTTGGCATTGGCATTGCTGTGGCTCTGGTTGCTGCTGTGGTGTGGGTTCAATCCCTGGCTCAGGAACTTCCACATGCCTCAGTTTGGACTAAAAAAAAAAAGGCGGTGCTAAATGGATTCTAGAATCAGCCAGTTAGGGACCAGTTATTTGGAATGAAGCATAGCTTGAGTTCAATCATGTCCCTTCTTAAACTGAATCTACTGAGCAAATAGATATGAAAGGAAAAACTTAATTCATGTTAAACCTTTATTAAGCTCTATGCACACATATTTGCATTTTTTTCTGTTCTTTGGTAAAAGCACACTGACTAACACATGGTTTTGTGTTGGTCTACCACCTTTTTTTTCATATGCGTTATTTCCTCATGTTTCACTTTAAATGGTTGCATGATATTATTCCATCATCTTGATGTATCATGATTTGCTTAGTCATTTCCCTGTTGTTGAGACTTTGGATGTCCCCAGTTATAAATAGCACAGTGATTCCATTTCCAGACGATTTTTTAATTTGGGAGATACTTTTCCTATCTATATTAGCGAGAGTTTAATTTCTGTGTCAAAGCATACAATGTATTTTATCTTCTATTATATATTGCTAGGTTGCTTTCCAGAAAGACTAAAAAATAAATGACAAAGCCAACAGCAATGAGTTTTTAACCCTTAGTTTTTTGGATTTATCCACCAAGAAAGGCAGTTATTTTAACTTTTCTTGTAACCACACCGCCACTGTGACCACGACCCCCCAACATCAGGGCCACTACCACCATCATCGCCTTCACCAGCACACCCCAAAATAGAACCATCTGCTGCCATCACTGTCAATATCACCACCACCATCATCCTCTGCCGCTGTCACCAACACCTTCACGGCGATCACACCACCAGTGTCACCATCGTCACAATCACTTTCATCAATAAAACCACCACCTCATCACCATCATTCCTTACCACTGTCGTCATCAAGTCCAACACCAGCACCAGCACCACGATCTGCTACCATCACCACCACCTTTAACATCCCCCGTCTTCCCCCACTGCTGTCACCATCACCTTCACCTCCCACACCGACACCATCACCGTGGTCGTCTGTCATCACCGTCATCAACACCCACATCACCAAAACCGGCACCACCAAGCATCATTCACCAACAGCACCAACGCGGAAACTGTCGTCACCACCGCCGTTACCGTCGTCTTCACCACCATTGCCGTCACCGTCATCACCTCCTCCACCACCAGCACCAACAGCAACCCCACTCTAACTGTAGTCCATCGCTGCTGCTACTGTTAATGAGAACATTCAATATGTGTCAATTACTGTATTCGTGTATTCACAGTAATGTTTGCACCCCCACAGTAACTCTTGTGTATATAAAATATCCTCATGCTGCTGATAAGAAAACTGATCTTGAGAGTTTAGGGCCCTTGATCAAAGATTTAGCAAAAAAGTGGCAAGGCTGAAATCCATGTCTAGATCTGTCTGACTCCAAAGCCAGTGCCTGTGCTTCCTTTAGTCGATACACTGTCATGTTTCAAGTCCTTTGGTCTGCATTTCATTAGTTGCTATTGAGACTGAACACTTTTTCCATGTGGTGATTTATTGTCCGTATTTCCTTGTAGGTAAACCCTCCATTTATTTCCTGTGACCTCATTTTGAATGAAAGTTGAATATTAATCTTAATGATTAGATCAGTTCTCTATTTCCTATGGTACAGCTTTTCCTTTAACATTTATAACATATCATTTTCTCACTTACATTTTATGCTTTAAGTTCTTTGGCCGTTTTATATTCTAACTATTTTAAGCCTAATTATATATTAGGAATCAAAAATATTTCTTCCTTTTTTTTTGTCTTTTTGTCATTTTAGGGCCGTACTTGCGGCATATGGAGGTTCCCAGGCTAGGTGTCTAACAGGAGCTGTAGCTGCCGGCCTTCGCCACAGCCACAGCAATGCGGGATCCGAGCCCTGCTGCAACCTACACCACAGCTCACGGCAACACCAGATCCTTAACCCACTGAGCAAGGCCAGGGATCGAACACGCAACCTCATGGTTCCTAGTTGGATTCGTTTCTGCTGAGCCACAACGGGAACTCCGTATTTCTTCCTTTTTTAATTGGAAAGGATATCTTATTTTCTTCCAGCTTTCTATTTATGTTCATCATTTTACTTTGACCAGAATTTAATATCATGTATGAATATCATGTAAGGTATGAATCTAATATGTTTTCCATACTGTGATTTGATTGCCTCGTGTATTAAATAATAATTATTTCTTATATTTGTGTATTTTATTTTTTCATGTGATAAGTTCTTATAATAATTTTATCTACTTTTGAGATATCTACTCTATACCATATATTTTCTAGCTTTTAACCCAATATCATATAGTTTTGGTAATTGTCACTTGTTTTAAAATCTAAAAACTAAATCTTTTATCAATCCTTTTAGAAAAAAATCTTTGGTATTTTTTCTGGCTTGTTTTTCTGAAAGCATCTTAAAATCAGTGCCACAGATTTTATGAACCCTAAAACATATAATCAAAAATACTGTGAAGACAAATTGTTATCATTTGCATGGAGTTTTGTTATCTTAAGGATATTTGGCTTTCCATCCATGAATAAGATTTAATTTCCCATTTATTCATAGTATTCTCTTTTCTCCTATAAGATTTTTTTTCCTTTCATAATAATTCTCTCATTTAAAGTTAAATTATTACCTAAGCATTTAATGGTATTTTCATCACCACAGTACATAGATTTTATAGTACTATAAAGTTATTCATCACCTAATATCAGGAAACGATTAAGTTTAGTGAATTTATCATTTCCCAACTCATTAGTTTTTACTGTAACTACAAAATATGGGAAGATAAATGGTTCTCTCTAGATGCTGTAACGATTTTCTCTGTTACTCGAAAAACAGTATTCAAGTTAGTAAAAACAATATCTTCTTTAAAGCCAAACTATTTCAGAAAGGCAGGGGCTCCATTCTGAGGAAGGAAGATGAGAGTCCTGGCCTGTAGATATTCACTAATGCAAACAGCAGAGCCCACTAGAGCTGAGTTTTTATAACACTGTGAAGTGAAGTGGCATTTTGATGCCATTAAGTTTTCCTTTCTCCAATCACCCTCCTTTTCCACATCCGAGGGCCTATGCGCTGACCTAGGCAGAGAGTAACAGTCAAGACTGGGATGCAAGCTGGAAAAACGGCTGCCGAGAAAGGCTTCTGAGAAGTCAGCCCAACCAGCCTTGCTTGCCCTCTTTCTCCCAAAGATAGAGCACCACTCCCGGGTACTTATACGGGATCTTGGGGTCTGGGGCCCCAGCTAGGTGGGCAGCACCTCTCTGAAAGGCAGATCTTTAAGTCTGGAGACAAGATTTTGCAGTCACAGCAAAAGCAGATGCATCAACATCCATTCATTTATTCAACAAATATTATTGAGTCTTGCAATCCGCTAACTATGGACCAAATATCTGTGGTGAAGTGGAAACGAATCCGACCAGTATCCATGAGGATGCTGGTTCGATCTCTGGCCTTGCTCAGTGGGTTAAGGATCTGACGTGGCCGTGAGCTGTGGTGTAGGTCTAAGATGCAGCTTGGATCCTGCGTTGCTGTGGCTTGTGGCATAGACTGGCAGCTGCAGCTCTGATTCAACCCCTAGCCTGGAAACTGCCATATGCTGCAAGTGCAGCCTTAAAAGGAAAAAAAAAGGAAAAAAAAATCAGGGAGTGAGAGAATGGATTGTATATGTTTCTAGGCCCCTCCAGCATACTGGAGGAGAGGGAAACATCAACACACCTTCAAACACGGATAAACAAGAGGTACAGCCTTGCCCATGCCCAGTGTGAGCAAGCTCCTTCCCTTTTCACTGTTCTGCTATTTTGTCTCCATTTGTGACAGGTGCATGCAGAGGGTCAGTGCTGTTTTATTGTTCAGACAGGACCCCCTTGAG
The DNA here is from genome assembly GCA_004024745.2 of Catagonus wagneri. NCBI lineage: Eukaryota > Metazoa > Chordata > Mammalia > Artiodactyla > Tayassuidae > Catagonus > Catagonus wagneri. Next base: position 17,240,000 of record PVHT021183523.1, read on the forward strand.
CCATATTTACTGCAGGATAAATGGTCGCCCTGTGGTGGGGGCTCTGACTGCCCATGGCGAGATGGAGGCGAGGAGTGGGTGCTGTGTGGTCAGCGTCCACGTGTCTGGGTGCCCCGTATCCCTGTGACCAGCAGAAGAGTTGGCCTTGACTGATGAACTCGGCCAGACCACTTTGGCGTGGCTGTTTTTCATCCCTCTGCCCTTTAATTTGCTGACTCCCCCTGGGGACCTGGGTGTGGTGAAGAAGGCAGCGCTTAGGTCAGTGTTTCTCCCTTTGGACCTTAACATTGGGAGGCTCCATGAAGGGCATTCAGTCTGGTGTCTAGCGATGCAGTTACCCTGGGCTCTGTTAACAGGGGACCAGTGATTGGGTCCACCTTCAGCTCTTTTCATCCTGGGACTTGATTTTATGAGAGAGGAAAAAGTGACAGTGGTCGGGTTTGAAAGAGTCCAAAAGAGCAAGGTAAACAAGATTGAGTTTCACTGCAATCGAATGAATTTCCGTGCAATTTTTAAAATTAGAGTATAGTTGATTTACAAAGTTGTGCAAAGTTCTGCTGTACAGCAAAGTGATTCAGATATACATATGTGTACATTATTTTCTCTGGTCTTTTCCATCATGGTCTATCCCAGGAGACTGGATATAGTTCCCTGTGCTGCACAGTAGGACCTTGCTGTTTATCCATCCTAAATGTAATCGTTTGTCAATGCAATTTTTAAAAATATAAAATGACTTGGATCAAATGTCAGTCACTGGAAGTGGGTTTGCCCTCCCCTACAGGGCCTAGCCTGGGGTGAATGCAGCCAATGAGCAAAACCAAATGGTAGGGACCTTGGGGTGAAAAACAGATATTGCAAAGGAGTCTTAAGACTAATGTCTGTCCTTGTACAGGGGTGCAGAGCAAACCTCTCCAAACAGTGTTTACCTAAGGAAATTATGCATCATTTCAGAGCAGAAAATGATTGGCTGCAAACTCAGCATACATTCAGTGGAGCTATCCTTATTTCTTCATGCTAGAACTTTTTTTACCAATTGAAAAGCTCTGTGCAGATTTTCTCCAATGATATACTGAAATTGCATAGGTTGTATAATGTAATTACACAGGAAAAGGTAAAAATGCGACCCCATAAAGAAGATTCCCCACAGGGATACCATGGAGAATTTCAAGCTAGACTTTCAGTTCCTCAACAGAAACCCTTGGTTCTATCTGCCTCAGGGCCCTTACACATGCCGTTCCTTTCTCTCTCCCCTCCATCTTCCGTTCAGGTCTGTGCTTAAATGTCACCTCCTCAAGAGAGGCACTCTACCGAGGAGGTCTCCTCATTCCCACTGTGATTCTTTACCAATTGCAACCCAGAGTCCCAGATAATATTTATTACATATTACAATGATACATCCATTTATTTACCTGTTTATTCAGTCTCCCACAATGAATTGCAAAACCCACCAGGTAAGGGTTATATGCAAAACTGTTTTATTCCCCAAGGTAAACCCAGTGTTTCCAAGGGTATTCAGGGTATGACAGGTGGTCTGTAGAGGAATGCGTGTGAAAATGATCAGCTCCGGCCAGGGCTGTAGAGGAGACCTCTGGAGAAGAGGACTCACTCATGAGGCAGCTGGAGTGGATCCAAGCACTATCTAGTTACAAACATGTAGTCAAGGAGCATCTTTTCTCAGTACTATTCAGATTTATTTCAATTCCATGTTCCTAAAATACTTTATTATATCTACTCAGCACCCCACACTTGTTTTAGGCACTGGGAGCTCCCTGGAAGGAGGGCTGGGTCTTATTCACCAATTTATTCCCAGCACTGAACCCAGTGCCTGGCACAGAACAGGCAACTGAGGCATGTTTGCTGAATTCAGCCAAAATGAGATATTTGAAGTGCTTTCTGCCTTCTCCCTGAAAGAAGGAAATTGAAGCAGTTCAAGGTATTACCCTCTGATTTATTTCTGTCTAAGCTTTGTGGGAGTAGGGTTAATCTTCCTGGCAGGTTGTAAAAGACTGCACAGTTGCGGGAAAATAAATGACAAAAATAGAATCAAATCTTCCTCCTGAATGTATATTAAAGAGAACCACTTATTACTGCACTGCAGGAATACATTTCTTCTGTATCTGCCTAGCTATGGCTAGGTAATGTACAGAAATGTTATGTTCTATTTCTCAGAGGTTTTTTTGTTTTTTTTTTGCTTTTTAGGACAGCACCCGTGGCATATGGAGGTTCCCAGTCCAAGGGTAGAATTGAAGCTACAGCTGCCAGTCTACACCACAGGAATGTGGGATCCAAGCCATGTCTGCAACCTACACCACAGCTCATGGCAACACCAGATCCCTAATCCACTGAGTGAGGCCAGGGATCGAACCTGCATCCGCATGGATCCTAGTCAGATTCATTTCCGCTGCACCATGACAGGAACTCCTATTATATGGGAAGATAGTTGATTTACAATGATGTGTTAGAGATCTTTGTTCTATCATACGGACCATCCCTTGCCCATGGCCCACTTTATTTTATGCAGGTTCTAACTGATATGGATACAAATGTCTAGTCGCAAACATCAGAAAACCCAGCTGAAGATGGTCTGAGCCAAAAAGGATTTTACTGACCATCAGGACAGGAAATTCTAGGCAAAAAGAGGTCCGCTTCTTCAAACAATACGTCAGAATGTGGTCTTCCTCTCTGTCTCTTGGCATTTGTTTTTTCTCTGTTGACTTAATTCTCAGTGAGACTCCATCCTGGTGACGGCAGATGGTACCAGCCACTCCAAGTTCATATCGTAGTTTCTCTGTAAATCCAGCAGGAGGAAAAATAGTCTCTCAAATACATTTCTGACAAAAGCCCCAGAACTGACTTTTATTGGATCCAAGTTGATCATGTGTCCATTTCTTTTTCTTTCGATTTTTTAGGGCTGTGCCCACGGCATATGGAGGTTCCCAGGCTAAGGTACAATTGGAACTACAGCTGCCGGCCTATACCACAGCAATGCAGGATGTGAGCTCTGTCTGCAACCTACACCACAGCTCACGGCAACACCAGATCCTTAGCCCACTGAGGGAGGTCAGGGATGGAACCCTCTACCTCATGGTTCCTAGTTGGATCCATTTCGGCTGGGCCCTGACAGGAACTCCATCATGTGTCCATTTTGAACCAATCACTGAGCTCTGAGAGATTCAGAGACTCCCACTGGCCAACACAAGTCACCTGTCCACCCTTGGAGCTCCACGTGGACCTAATAGGCTGTCAGTTGAGGAGGTATGGAATCTTAAGGAAAATCATGAATGGATTCTAGTTGTCAATCATTATAAAACCCTTTACTTTTCCTTTCAGAACTTTAATCTGATCATGGCATTTGCCCACTTCCCTCAAAACATTCTGCATTCTGCTCTCACTTGTATAAATGCTGACTTTCCATCTCCAATGTCCCTCACTTTGCTTCTTCCCCAACTCTGGTCATTGTTAACAGCATGCTCCTTCTTGAGTCACTAAAGGCTGTCTCTGGGAGTTCCCATTGTGGCTCAGTGGGCTAAGAACCTGACTGTATCCATGAGGATGTGCATTTGATCCTTGGCCTTTTTCAGCAGGTTAAGGATCCAGTATTGCTGCAAGCTGAGGCATAGGTCATCATGCAACTTGGATCCAATGTTGCTGTGACTGTGGTGTAGGCCAGCAGCTGCTGCTCTGATTGGACCCCTAGCCTAGGAACTTCCCTATGCTGCAGGTGTGGCCCTAAAATGAAAAATAAGAAGTAAGTAAGTAAGTAAATAAATGCTTTCTCTGGTCAGCTGGCAAAATGGAACTTGTTGGCCAAAATAAAACCAGTTATGTGGATAAGAGTAATATGAGTCAACAGTTGTTTTGGAATTTTGTTACATGTATTTACCTTGGGCTCTGTCCAAGGTTTTTAAAAATGTATTTGTGTAATAGTTGGTTTTGTTTCATTTGGTTTTGGTTTTGGTTGTGGTGTGCAGCAGCTTGATCTCCCAGACCAGAGACTGAACCTAGGCTGCACCTATGAAAGTGTTGAGTCCTAACCATGAGACCAACAGGGACCTCCCAATAGTTATATTTATATGTGATTTTGCTGTGACCAAAGTATGAACTTGGCCCTTAAGTGCAGACAATCCTCAGAGCAGTAAACCCTGCCCAAAGTGCATGATGGTGCAACAGAACACGACCTTAGATCATTTTTATTCTGCTTTTTGTCTCCCGTGGTTTTCCTTTCTCTAGGGGCTGGGTATTTTCTTTTTTTTTTTTTTATTGTGTGCCACTTCTTGGTCCCTGTTTCTTTTTTCAGCTCACCTCTGGGTGTCTCTTTTAGCAGAGTGAAGGAGGGTTCCAGAATCTCTAAGTCCAGTCATTCTTTTTTCTAAGACCAACCGTTCTCTGTTCCCACCAATTCAATAAGCAAATCTCTATCAGCATTCCAACCACATCGTATTTCACATACACAATAAATCATGGTGGGTAATGAGATAAGATTTAATGATGGAGAGACCCAGGTCAGAGTACCAGCTGTGTTGTTTCTAATTATCTATGTGAACTTGGACAGGTTACTTAACCTTTTTAAGTCTTTTCTTCCTCCTTTGTGAAATGAGACTAATAGCACCTGCCTTGGGTTTGTTATGAAGATGAAGCTAGCTCATAGGGGAGTCTGGGTTCCCGCACATGGTGGCCTCTTAGTAAATGTTAACTCCTACGATTGTTACATAACCCTCCCCTGCGTTTCGGTTCAAAATTAGAATACTTATAAAAAGTCCACACTATATTGTCCACTTCACCAATGTCACTTCAAGTGATATGAATCCAGAATTCCAAGTGGAGGAGGAGGCTGTGAGGTGCCAGTTAGTCATTAACTGATTCCATCAACCACTATTTAATGAGCAAGGACACTGTACTGGGAATCTTATCAGTGTGTTTACAAGTTTATACCTGAGGGCTGTGATGTTCTGTGTGTCATGTGAAAGAGACACAAAACTCGATTCCTATCCTCTGGGAGCTTTCGCTCTTATGGGAAAGCCACAAACCAACCCATGAAGGAATAATGCGGGAGCTAAGACGGCTCATTGTCATCAGGTGATATGCATGCTGCATGTTCTCAAAGGGTTCTAGAAAGAGCGTGGTACCCCAAAAACATAAGTGGAAGGAACGAGCAAAGAGTGAGTCAGTGGGATCAGTGAGGGTTGTTGACAAGGACTCTTGGCTTCAGTCCAGCCCACTCCCGGGCTCCTCCCTTTGCTCAGCACGAGTGGGTAGCCTGCTGTGAGGACAAAGATCACTGGAAATGTTGGGCACGCCCAACAGCACATGAGTTTATAAAGGAATAGCACTAGCAACCCACCCCATCCTCCTCCCAGCCCAACCTGTGACCTCACGAGGGTGGATGGTCTCATCTCCTTTTGTCTACACTCACTTGGTCCTCCCTCAGAGACACAATGTGACTGCTGCTTCCGCAGCTGTCATCCAAATCTGTGTCCCCTCAGCTTGAACCTGAAGCCCTTGGGACTGTCCACAAGATCCTCTGTAGAGAATGCAAAGTGGAATGATCTGATTCCTATAGAAATAGCCTCCTTGAGCAGAATGAGTGAGTTCAACTAAATATCATCAGGTACATAAAAGCTGGAGCTGGTAACGAATGACATATTCGGGTACTGGGTAAGGTGAACATTTTTGGAAGAGCCCCCTCATTGTTGTTCCATATATTCTTTTTCTCTTGCAAATATAGTTAGAAGTTTATTAATTTTATTGCTCTTTTATAAGAACCAGCTTCTGATTTCATTGGTTTTACTCCATTGTTTTATCTTTTTTCTATTTCATTAATTTCTATTCTTATATTTATATTTTACTCTTTCTTCTTGCTTTGTGTTTAGCACACTATTCTTCTAAATTTTAAGGTAGAAGCTTAGATTATTGATTTGAGACTTTTATTCTTTTCTAAAAAGAAAGCTTCACATTTAAATTTCTTTCTAGTTACTGCATTAGCTGCATCCCACAGATTTTGATATGTTCTATATTCATTATATTTAGTTCAAAATAGTTTCTAGTTATCCTTGAGGTTTTCTTGTTAGCCCAGGAAGTTCTTAAAGTGCATTACTTAGTTTCTAAATATTTAGGGGGTTTCCATATATCTTTGTTATTTGTCTAATTGATTCTATTATGGTCAGAGAATATACGTTGTATGATTTCATTTAAAAAAATAAGGTTTGTTTTGTAACTGTTTTGGTGAATGTTTCATGTGTACTTGAAAATTGTGTGTATTCTGTTGTTTGGGTGAGATATTATATAAATGCTTATTAGGTCAAATTGTTTGATAGTGTTATGTCTTCTACATTCTTGCCAATTTTTGGTCTACTTGTGCTATCATTTAATAACAGAGGGGTGTTGTAGCCTCCAATTGTAATTGCATATTTGTCTTTTTCTTCTTTCAGTTATATTAGTTTCACTTTATATTGAATCTCTATTAGTGGGTATATACACTGAGTTGACTCTTTTATCATTATTACTATCTGTCTTTATCATGATGATTTCCTTTTTCTGAAGTCTATTATGTTTGGTGTTAATATAGTGACTAACCTTCTTTTGATTAGCATTTGCATGGTATTTTTCCCCCACATTTTCACTTTTATACATATCATTATGTTTGAAGTGAGATTCTGTAACAACATATAGTTGGGTTTGGTTTGTTTGTGTATTTGTTTTCACCCAATCCAACAATCTCTATCTTTGGAGATTGATGTGTTTAGACCATTTATATTTAGTGTAAGTACTGAAATAGTTGGATTTAGGTGTGCCATTTTATTATTAGTTTTTCGTTTGCTCTCTTTCCCCCTTCTAGATTATTTGAATATTTCTTGCCATTACATTTTAATTCATTTAAAGCCTCAAGGATAACTAGAAACTATTTTGAACTAAATTTTTTTTTTTAATATGTCTCTTTGCATAACTTTTATAGCTGTTGTTTAGGAGTGGTTACCATATACATAACTTCTCAATCTGCTTGGAGTTCAACTTGCCACTTAAAGTGAAGTATAGAAACATTACAGCTATGGGGAGTTCCCATCGTGGTGCAACGGTTAACAAATCCGAGTAGGAACCATGAGGTTGCGGGTTTGATCCCTGGCCTTGCTCAGTGGGTTAGCGATCCTATGTTGCTGTGGCTGTGGCGTCAGCCGGTGGCTACAGCTCCTATTAGACCCCTAGCCTGGGAACCTCCATATACCATGGGTGCGGTCATAAAATGACAAAAGGCAAAAAAGAAAGAAAGAAAGAAAGAAAGAAACATTACAGCTATGTAAATTCTTTTACCTTCACCCTTTATGTCATTTCATTGAATCTGAATATACTGAAAACAGCATCAGCTATGTTATAGCTTTTTCTTCAAAAATCATACAAAAATATAGGTATTACACAGATTTGCATGTTACCTTTTCATTGAGGCCATGCTAATCTTCTCTGTAGTGTATCAGTTTTAGTATATGTGCTGCCAAAGTAAGCATCTAAAATGTTTTTGAGGAGTTCCCGTCGTGGCGCAGTGGTTAAAGAATCCGACTAAGAACCATGAGGTTGCGGGTTCGATCCCTGCCCTTGCTCAGTGGGTTAACGATCCAGCGTTGCCGTGAGCTGTGGTGTAGGTTGCAGACGCGGCTCGGATCCTGCGTTGCTGTGGCTGCGGTGTAGGCCAGTGGCCACAGCTCCGATTAGACCCCTAGCCTGGGAACCTCCGCATACCGCGGGTGCGGCCATAAAATGACAAAAGGCAAAAAAATAAAAAAAAAAATAAAAAATAAACTATAAAAATAAATAAATAAATAAAATGTTTTTGAAGTGCTTCCTTGATAAAGATTTATCCAAAACTTGCACAAAATTTATGAAACTGTAATTATTAGAAGTACAGTCTATATGATAAGGGATGTGTTTTTTCCCCTGAAGAAAGCTAGAATTGACCTAGCCAATTATGAATTGATATGAAAGAGCACAAAATGAAGTCTTTTTATCTGAACTAAAGCAGAATATGGAATTAAAAACTAGAAATATGCACGTAAATATTTTATGACCAAAGCAGAGTTTTTTTTTTTTTTGCAAAATGAAATGAAGTTTTATAATATCAAAACAATTTGTTAGGGATGTCCAAATAGGAAGTATTATCTCTAAATTAAACAGAAACTGTACCATTTTTCAGTAAGTGGTAGGTATTTGGAGAAGATGAAATAAAAGCTAACTCTGCTAGGGCTGGGATTAAGCAGAGTAGAGGTCATATCACACATTGTTTAGCTCATAGTCGAGAAAATAATCACATGTGTAAAGCATCTTTCATTAAAAAAAACCCCAAACCCTCAAAGGCATTTTAGCATATAATTTCATTTACCTTATTCACATTGCTATTGCATATACTGTCCACAGTCCAGAGCAGGAAAGTGATGAGTCTGTGCAGCATGAAGTGCAGGTAACAGTCTCCTTCTTTAACCTTCCCAGAGTATGCAGTCATTGGCTAGGAATGCACAGCTGTGAAGGTGACTGTTTCTCTAAAGGCTTGGATGATGTAAGCCTGAAACCAAGGAGGAGAAGAGCAATTAAACCTCACCTTGATGAAGTTATAGGGTACCAGGAGGGTTGCTCTATGGGCTTGGTGACTGTTTTCTTCAGTGAGAAGGAGACATTTGCACTTGGAGTTTATGGGGAAATAGCCTGCCATAAAGGGTGGTCAGGATATCTTGCCATCTTCCCTGCCTATCAGATGCCTGAACATTCAGGAAAGTTCAGCTGTAGTTTCTTCTGCTCTGTGAGGCCATACTCTCTGGCCACTCTGACTGTGATGAATAATCTCACTATATGCTGAATTATGTAGCCCTTCCATCGGCCCAATTCATGTGGCAGCCTTAGTTTTCCTTTCATGGGACTATTCTCCCCAAGTAGATTTTAATCACCATTAAGACCAGGGCAACATCTTTGCTTCCCCAAAGTGATTTTCCCAGTGTGCACTAAGTTTGAGAGCGGCCGTTAGTAGAGTACTTGAGAGCTGAGTTCAAATCCTATTCCGTCATTTCCTAGCTGAATGACTAGGGGCAAGTTACTTAAATACGCTGTGCCTCAGTTTCCCCACTTGTAAAATTGGGATAATAACACTGTCTGTAAAGATTAAATAAGTTGACATATAGAATGCTTAGCGTTTTTGCCTGGCACCTAATAAGTACAATGACTTACTTTTACTATTAAGTGATTAATTTTTTCTTAGAAAGCTGTGGAACAGCTAAATATTTATAAGTACGGCAAGGCAGAGCACAGACAGGATCAGCTAAAGAGAAGGCAAAGAACACAAACAGAAGTTGCCCAGCTCCCGATGCAAAAGACTTAGCACCTGTGGTTAAGTTGGTACAGCCACTTTGGAAAACGCATGGCAGTGTTTACTCAAGAAGAACATTCTTACACTCTAGAACCAAGCAATTCTACTCCTGACCAACAGAAGTGTCCACATACTGTGAAAGAATGTCTGATAGATAGAATCATAATCGCCGTATGGTAATCATTAACTGGAAACTATGCAAATATCCATCAGCGGAAGAATGGATAAATAAACGGTGGCAATAAAAATGGATGGTTTCCAACTACACGCAGCAGAATAGATGAATCTCACCACCCTAATGGTGAGCAAAGGAAGCCAGACACCAATAGACCGTGTTTATTTGTAAGATTCCAGGTAGAAGCGATGTGCAGTGGATGAGAGCAACGGAGGGGGACTAGAGCTAGAGAAGAGACCAGAAGGAGCTTCTAGGGGTGTAGCTAACATTTTGCTTCTTCATCTGGTGCTGATTTCGTTGATGGGTTCAGATTGCAAAATTTTACTGAACTGTACATTTACACTATGTGCGTCTTCCCATATGCATGCTATACCTCCCTAAAAAAACAAACAAAATCATAAATGAAAAAAGGCTAAAAAAGAAAAAAGGGAAAGCAAAAGAAAAGACAGAATGAAAGAAAGGCAGGGCGAGGCAAGGGGTGGGGTGGGGCGAACAGCCCGAGAGGTTAAAGGGCACGGATATTGTCTCAGGCTGCACCTGACCTGGCTGGGCACCTCTCTATAAACCTCCCCTGCTCTCTGCCTCGTCTTCCCCCCAGCCCTGCTCTGTTTGTCCAGCATGAGGAAGGCCGATGCACCTTTTTCAGGGTCCTTCCGTTCAGTCCCCGCTCCCCACAACTCCGCACTCTGAGCGTCGCTAAGGCAGGAAGGGGCTTTCCGAGGGGGTAACGCTGGTGGGAGACTAACTTGGAGGAGCTGCTGCTTCATTAATGACACGTAAGGCTTAGGGCCATCTCTCTTCTCCTCTCTCTCACCCTCACCCCCAACCCCGCCCCACTCCCTCTCCGCTTAATCCTGCCCAGGACATCCTCCCGCCGCGGTTGCGGTGCCGCGGGTCCGGTCCGCGCCTTCCCAGCGGGGCGTGGGTGCGGGGCGGGGGCTGCGCTCCCGGGGAGCCCCTCCCGCGCGCCCCGGCTGACCCCGCCCCGCGGCGCCAGCTATTTTGGGCGCAAGCTGCGACCGCGGGATCGCTGCCCGGCGCGGATCCTGTGACACCTCCCAGCGCGCGGCACTTGTTGCTCCCAGGACCTGCTGCCCATCCCTGAGCCCACCTTTCCCCCCGGCCCTCTGTCCCCGCCTGGCTCTCTCCTTTCCGTGTGATCGCCAGGACGCCGATCTCTCTCTCAGACACTGCTCTCACCGGCTGGAGAAACAGATTAAATAGATAAACGCTTCTCCTCAGGGGGCCCTGCGAGGCAGCAGCGACAGCGACAGGAGCAGGGGCGCTGGCCGGGGCGCCGCAGAGGTGGCGCCTCCCCCGCCCGGGACGCTGGCCCCGGGGAACCGACGGCATGACGGACGCAGCGACGGCTAACGGGGACGACAGGGACCCCGAGATCGAGCTCTTCGTGAAGGTAGGTCGGCGTCCTGGCGCCGCCTCACCTGCCGCGCCTCCAGCTGGCCTCGCGGCTCACGTGCTCCGGCGCCCAGCGCGCTGGGACGCCGGACCTTCCCCAGGGAGCACAGGCCAGTGCTGGAGGTCCCCTGGGTGGGCTTTCTGCAGACCAGAGCCTAACTCCGAGGCTCCCGGGCGGGATGGAGTCAGGTGCAATCTCGCAGGTGGCTGTCTTCTTGGCGAGTCAGCCGGCAGTTTGTCAAACCTGCCGCAGGACCGGCGTTCACCCTGCCCGGGTGCGATTTTGGCTTGTCCTGAAAGGCACCTGCAGGTGTAGGGAGATGGCAGGAGCCTGGCCGGACACCTGAAGCTTTCCTCTAAGACTGGAGGATGAGGAAAAGGAAGAGGGCGAAAAGACAGCATTACTAATAAAATTATCTTTGGCAAAGCAAAGATACCATTAAAAAAAATCCCCCTTTCCAGTTTTAGTCAGAGCTGTTAAAAGAAAAGCAAAAGGAAACAAAGGTGTTTTCTTGCTCTGTGACCTGCGAAGCAGAAAGCAAACACTCCACTTGCCGGGCGTTATTATGCTTGCCATAATCATGCTTCTTAAGGGTAGTGTCAGGAAATGCTAAGGGAAACCTGAGACAGACCCGGAGGGAGGGGCACAGTGAAGAAATTAAATTAAGTCGCCCGGCTCCCTGGGCAAAAAGACTCTAACGTCAAAAGCTGCTGCACTTTCTTTGCAACCTGTAGGAGGAAGGATGGAGGCTGAGGAGGCAGCGTTTCCCGGTCCAGGTCCGGTCCAGGTCCTCGGGCTTAATGAGAAAGAAACATTTGATAGGTCCTAGGTGGAGACACCGCAGAAGCGGGGGAAACCTGAGCAGGCGGCCAGAGTGTTGCCTGCGGGGGCGGCCAGCGGGCAAGCGGTGCGAGCGGTGCAGGGTCCCCAGGACTTGGAGAAGGGGGAATGGCAGTTTGCCCGAGACCTTTCACAAAGGGGAAAAAAAACAGACCTTAGAATGCAATTTCCCTGGAACTACACAGGTAACCGAGAAGGGAGGAGAGCTTGGTGCCTGTCAGGGGCCTTCTGGCTGAATTTGAGGCATATACATTCCTTAGGGATGGGGCATATGTCTCTTTTACACTCGTTTGGGCCCAAGAACCTTATCTACAAGCTAATTAAACAGATTTTCACAGAAAGTATCATATCTGTTATGACCTCCATAACCACCTTTTGGCCTTTGGTAACTTTTTGACACCTAAAAAACCAGTTAACCCGTTGTGACTTATCTTACACTTGGCAAGAGGTCTGTCTCAGTGGCCCTAGCCTACTAAATTTTTTTTCCGGCTGAGTTTTATATTCCTTGAGTTTATTTTTCGAAGTTGTCTGTAGACATTACATCTGTCTTTCAGCGAGATGGACTTCCCTCAGCCTGTTTCTCTCCCCTGAAAGGTGGTTTCTGCCGCCTTTTTTTGGTTTCTGGGAGCCCAACGAGGAGGGTTTCCGGGTGCTCGGACAGATGCTGGCAGTTAAAGGGCTCACGTCCTCTTGGAGGCTGGGTTGTGCTGGACCCAGTACCCGGCGGGGGGGCCCTGACCCCCAGGGTCCAGGCCTGAGGTCTAGGGAGTGAATAGGGAAAGCTTTTACAGAGCAAGGAGTCTTGCTGTTCTTCTTGAAGAAAGCTATTGGAGGACTTTCTCAGATTCCCTGGGAGCGGGTAGTTTCACAGTGTCAAGTTCCTGAAACACAAATGGACTCTTTTAGAGCCAAGGGAGGCCTTTGCCCCCTCTTAGGTGAGAAGACCATTCTAACTGCAACTTCTGAATTTCATGCTGGCACTTGGAGGTTTTCTCCATTTATATAACAAGCTTACTTCGCAGCCCCCAATGCCCCCCTCCCACCAAGGATTCTAAAGTACCTGTGTTGTCATTTGTTTTTTTCCCTAAAGGAAAGCAGTCCAAGAGAGCCAGGCAGGCTTTCTTGATCAGCGCAAAAACCAGATTGATGGGGGGACAAAAAAATCAGATAGGAAGTCTCTTTTGACTCCAGCACTGCTTTCTGAGCTTCTGGTGAGGGATTATCATTTCTGGGCATAAGTGAAGGCTGAAAAGAATTGTGGTGTAAAGATGCTTCCCAGGCTCTGAGTAGGTTCGTGTTAGAGAAACTGTGCCCTGACTTACAGAACCAGGCGTTTCCATAGTTTGACGTTTCTCTTAGCTGATTCCCATAAGAAGAAAGGCCTTCTTGTTGAAGGTGTCAGGTATCAGAGCTGGTTTCTAGAAAGCCTCTAGGCTGGCCTCACTGAGTAAGTGTGGTGATGTGGTCACCTTCAGCACTCCTGTGAAGAGACCCACAACCAGGTCTGTCCTCTGAGTGTGTCATTTGAAACCTTGAAACTCCATCATCCTGGGATCCATCATCATCCAACGATTCTGTGCCACATCAATTGATAGTAATTTTCGGTTACTATTGCTAATACTACTACTACTACTAATAATAATACTAAGAATAATTGGAGTTCCCGTCATGGTGCAGCGGAAACTAATACGACTAGGAACCGTGAGGTTGCGGGTTTGATCCCTGGTCTCGCTCAGTGGGTTAAGAATCCAGCATTACCGTGAGCTGTGGTGTAGGTGGAAGATGTGGCTCAGATCTGATGTTGCTGTGGCTGTGGTGTAGCTGTAGCTCTGATTGGACCCCTAGCCTGGGAACCTCCATATGTCACGGGTGCTGCCCTAAAAAGCAAATAATAATAATAATGATGATGATGATACTAGGCAGCATTTTAGGACTTAAGAAGCCCACTCGTATACCTTATCTCTTTGGTCCTCCCAGTGGCCTGGTTCATAAGCCTTGATTCACTAACAAAAAGTGATGAAAGCAAACACGGCTCTCAGAGACCTCACGAGATGTGATGCTGTCAGAGCACTTGGCCGACTGCAGTTTGCTCTCCCTGTAACCACCTACGGGGCTAGGGTGAGGACTTGTCCCATTTTATGGGTTGAATGACCCACGTGCTGAGAGCGCGGCCGGCTGTGGAATGTCCAGAAGGAGACAGTGGTAAATAGCGTTCAGATCCAGTCCTCAGCCAGCAGTTCAGACCCTACATTTCTTACTCTTCCAAACGCCTGTGTATCAGGCCTTGCATCTTCTTTTGCCAAGTCAGGCTTTCAAGTGCTTCCAAGATGACACTTCCTAGCGCCTTACTAATCCATTCCGACGTGGTCGCGGAGCACCGTCAGGACGCCTGCCGCTCCCGGCTCTGCGCTCCAAGGCTTCCCTTCCAGGGAGCGGTCCGATGGGGACGTTTAAGAGGTCATCTCCCCGACCTCTTTAGTTTCTGCATCTATAATGGGGAAGGTTTGAGGAGGTGAGCTCAGATTCTCATTTCCCACAGCAAATGCGGGGGGCAGAGGAGACAGAGGACCTGGGTTCGAGTCTTGTCTCTGCCTCTAGTTAGTGAGTGACCCTGAACAAGTTCCTTCACATCTCTGTATGAGTCTCGGCAGCCAGCTCTTAAAACAAGAGGGTGGTTGCAGATGTGGTGCCCACATCGTTTATTGTCCAAACCAAAACACTTCCGAGAGAGAGAAAGGAAGTGCTACCAATAATTAGGCTGTGACAACAGGTGTCACCTGGGATAGTTCAGGTCATGGGGCCACCCTGGCTGTGAAAATACTGTCACCACAGACTGGCTGTGCGGATGGCACGGGAACATATAGAGGAAAGCACTTTGTAAACTGCAAATTGCTGTGAACGCATCGACTTTGACAATGACGTGAGTGCTGTTGCAGATAGAACCTTTCCTGATTTTCGGGTCCCTGATTTGCCTGAGGGAACAACGACCAGGCTGCTTCCTCACTTGCAGGGCTATTTTGAGAATAAATGAGATCATATGCAGCTGGGACTATGATCACAAAAGGAGGACATCAGGTTAGTGTTGATAGTAGCAGTGAGTGTGATTTATTGAACGAAAAAAGAACAAGGAAATAGAAACAAAACAGAAAGTGATTTGGGAAGACAAATGCAGGATGCACTGCCTGGTTAGATTAAGGTGTTCCTCCATCTGTATGGACTCCTCCCCCAGTCACACCCCTAGACCCCGGAGGCAGAAAGCCACCAAATAAACCTAAGATCTGGGACCAAGTCGCAGCAAATGTGTCTCAGGGCCAAGGGTGTGGGTTTCAACAGAAACTAGTGGTTCTCAGCTTTGGCTACATATTCAAATTGTTTGGGGAGATTTCGAAACTCCGGATGCCAGGCTGCTCCCCAGGTCAGTCACATCAGCATTTCTGTAGGTGGGACACAGGGACGGTGTTTTTACCCCCATACCCAGATGACTACAACGTACTTTCCACCAGAGTCACTGAGTCATCCTCAGAGGCTGGTCCCCTGGCAGGCAGCTTAGCCACAGCTGGACGGGGTGGCCTTGCTGGTGCAGATGAATGTCCAGAACTCCTAACGGCCTCGGGGAGGTGTGATGACCAGGATCATGCTTTTGAGAGAGAGCTTGCCGCCAGGCCAGCGGTGCTTGGTGCACAGCTGCTGACAGGCCGTAAATCCCCATCTTCAGGCCTCCAGAACACTCAGTGCGTGGGGTGGGTTCAGAGCATAATGATCAGTTCAGCCCCGGGGGGAACGGAACAGAGTCCTGCTGATTGTCTGATGGAAACGGCTAGTCATTTCATTTACTGAGTGATCCGAAAGGCTCTGACAATGGTGCAGGGCACAAGTCAAGTCAATGGTGACCCGTGGTGTGGTCATCTGACTTCCAGAACAGACGAGATCAAATCTTGTGGTGTTTCCCCGTTGGAGCCATCAGCTGCCTGGTCACCTGGGGCAGCTCGCTTTAGGTTTATCGGGTTTTGAAATTCCTTTTATCCTGCTAAGCTACTGTTTTTCTTTCCCATGACCTTCTGGTTTGGATCCGCAGTCGGTGATCCGACACACAAATTCTTCTGCCCGGCCACGTCAGCGTGCACGTCCTTACACACCGCCCTGGGAGTGAGTGCTGGTGTCCGAAGTTGGGCCACATCCTGGGTGCCCTGGCAGGTGGTGGGAGAGAGGACGAGGGCTCTGCAGTTGCTGACGGTCACCACCAGTGGTGCCCTTGCCAACTCATGCTGTCTCTCTGGGTGTTTGGTAGCTTTCTGTACCCAGGGCAAAGCAGCCATCAAATTAGATGATAAGGTCAAGAGCCTTCCATCCTCACTTCCTTTTGAGATTCCAGCCCTGGACTCAGATTAGTGGTGACGGGAGGTACAAGAGAAGAGTGCACCATTCGTTCAGACGGTTGGCCACCTGCTGTGTGAGCTAGGACGGGCTGCTTGACCTCTCTGAGCCATAGCTTTCTGACAAGTGCAGTGCTGATAATGGCAATACCTATTTCCTGCGGTCGGTGTGAGCACTGAACAAGCCGTGTGTGAATCTGGGGTCTGAGTAAAGCCTCTTCCGCAGGCCCAGTGTAGCCCAAGTAGTGAGACGCCAGGCCCTTGCACGTTCCCCCCAGGACTTGGAGACTCCATCCTGTGTGCTCCTGCCTCATCGCTGGAGCCAAGACACAGCCCCCTGGGAGCACAGTGCAGCCGTCTCTGGATCTCCTTCAGGGCTGCTACTCCAAGAGCAGAAAGCCCCAGAGGCCACAGTCTGAAGTAATGGAACTACAGGGAGAGTGTAGAACTCTGACCAATGGTTAGATCCTTCCAGCTCAAAGAAAGTTGATTCCTCCTGAAGTTGCTCCCATGTGGGTCAGAGGGGCTGGGCCAGGGTGCATCGAACCCCTGGGGGTGCTGCACGGACCTGTCCCCTTTCAGCTCCATGGGGATGTGATTTCTGGGGCTTCATTCCTTTCCTGTCGCTGGTTCCAGGCAGGGCCTTCCAGGCTCATCTGAAGATGCTACAACTTGGACTTGTCAATGAGAAAGAAAGCTCTGGAGTCCAGGTCCTTTCCTTCCAAGAGGACCCCTGGGGTCTCTGTGCAGAGTTCCCCACCGGCTCGCCTTCTTGCTCTGCTTAGCCGTGATTGCTCTCCTAGAAAACACACACACGTGTTTAGATATCTTATCTCTCTGGACTATAGGAAAACATAACAGACTCGAAATATCTGGTACCTTTAAAAACTATTACCTGGGAGACAGCCTCAGTTGTCTTTTTTTTTTTTACAGCCACACCTGCGGCATATGGAGGTTCCCAGGCTAGGAGTCAAATCGGAGCTGTAGCTGCCGGCCTACACCACAGCCACAGCCATGTGAGATCCTTAATCCACCAAGTGAGGCTAGGGATGGAACCCGCCTCCTCGTAGACACTGTGTTGGGTTCTTAATCTGCTGAGCCACAGCAGGAACTCCTCTCGGTTGTCTTTTCCCTCAAGGCTGGAAGACCAGGAATCCTGAAGATGCAAAGTGGTTAAGTGGGTTGCCTGAAGGTGCGAATCTGCAAAAGGGTTCTCTCCCCTCCAGGGGACCTTAGATCTGACCCTGGCTGCATTCTGAAGGGTCAGCTTCAACTACAGGGGAAGTTGCTCGGCCAGCTCCCTGAGTGAGAATCTGCTTTGAAAGCTCATGTATTTGTTAAAGGTGTATCTTAGTTCTGAGGTGCGAAATAGATAATCTGCTGTCAGAACTAACATGAATTCTTTGTGGTTAAAAGAAATAGAGCTACTCACCTCTAGAAAGAAGTCCCCTCTAGCTCTTTTAGCGTGAGAAGGTTCTTTGAGTTTTACTCCTTGCAGCGCTCATCATGAACGGTGGCTAGGCCAGTGGTGCTCGACCTTTGGGGCATGAAAAAGTCACTGCAAAGCTTCTTCACATGGTCTTGCCCAGCCCTGTCCCCAGAGATTCAGATTCGGGAGGTCGGGGTGAATCCCAGGCGTCCACCCCTGGGGAATCTTGGGATCGATCAAAGACTAGAACTGCTGGCCCAGACAATGAGTCCATAGGGCTGAGCCTACTGGGTGGAGGATCCAAAGGGCAAGATAAAGTCAAGTCCCTACTGGAAGCACACAGTTCTTAGGATGGAGGAGGCCGATGCGCTTATTAGCACGAATCACCCCAGACTGACCCTAAATGAAACAGAAAGGGGAGGAAAGGAATGCTTCTGACCTTCCTTTGAAAGTTGCTTTTCTTCTTTTGTAACCTTTTTTTTTTTTAATGACATGAGTGACAAGGAATTTTAAAAGTTAAACACGAAGGAAATATGAGGACGATAAGGAAATATGAGGACGATAAAGAATGTAGGGAGTTAAGAGATTGAACGTAATCCATCCATGAGTCAACCAAGAAACACGTTCATGGTGCCACCTACTCTGCGCCAGACTCTGTGAAAGCTGAAAGCGGGGAGTGGGGATCCAAGAGATGGATGGAAGCGACCCATGTGACTTTCATGAGGTCTAGTCAGGGGACAAATAGAACCTCAGTTGGGCTTTGAAGAATGATTAGGACTCACTGACTAGCTAGGAGTGGGCAGCAGTGTCAGGTCCAGCTGCCATATAGGGATGAGGAAGTTCGGGACCCAGGAGGCATACGAGGTTGGCTGAAGAGAGTGGCATGTGGAAGGGCACAGGCTGAAATAAGATAGAAAGGAAAAGAGCAGTGGGAAGGGGCGGGTAAGTGGTTCTTGCCCCCCCCCCCCAAAGTGATGGGAGTAATCAGAGGCATCTCCCCAGGGTGGGAGCTCCATTTGGTCCCTGCTCCCTTAGAACGCTTCATATACTGTGCTGCCCAATTTGGTGCAAAGAGTAATGATCTCACAGTAAGAAAACCTGGATTCCAGGTCTGCCTCGGGTACGTCTTGGGGGTGTGACTGTCTTAAGGCCGAGCTTCCTCTTCTGTAAGATGGAATCAACAATCATAAAATCATAGAATTTCTGATTGGGAAAAACCTCTGAGAAGTCATCTGGTCTGACTCCCTCTTATCAGAGAAATTCACCATCTGACAGCTGGGTTACATGCCCTCTGGGTTGAAGGAAGAGACGTGAGATGACGTGAGATGACGTGTGAGCCGCTGCTGTTTTTGCCTTTGCTCCGAGGCCCGAGTCCGTGGTGATTATGAATAAGGAGAGCCTGGAGGCAGAGGCGGGGAGAAGGCCTCCCCAGCGTTCCTGTTGGGAGGCAAGCATGAGCCAAAGCTTGGGCGAGAAGGAGCAGCGTGCTGGGGAGGGGGGCAATGTGGATATGAAATGAGCACCAGCCTGGAAGAGCCCGTGAAACCACAGGAGGGAGGCCCAGCCTTAAGCTTCATGCTCGGTTCATCTCTGGGAAGACTGGTTTCTATGTCTGGAATGGTGATGCAGAGATGGGCTTGACTATTACTGTCCACGTTGTAAATGGACTGAGTGGAGACGAACTCGTTGAGCTTGAACGTTGTGGTTCCTTTTAAGCCGGAAACCCTAGGGATCTGCGGTAGAAACAGAGGGAGGGAGTTGTTGGTAATGCGAATGATCTTCTTGTTTCAGAACCGTTCTTTTTGAAATGACAGCAGGCCAGTCAAGGACAGACGGCCATCGGAGCGCTGGAGAACCAGAGCTGAGAATGAGATCAAGTGGGGCTGGGGGTATGGATTTGAACTTGGGCTTCCTTGCTGCCCTGGAAGGAATGGGTTCCCCGGAGGAGGGAGCATGGAGAGGGCTAAGGAGATAGGGCTGTGCTTTAGGAAGCGCCCGTTCGAGAGAGGAAGGGGACACGAGAGGATTTAGCTAAGGTGATGAAGGAGCAGAGGGGTGGGAAAGAGACAGCCGTCCTGGGTGAAGGAAACTGCGTGAACAATGGTTCAGGTAAAGGCAAGAAATGCCAGGAAGTGTCTGAAAGGGCTTGGCATTCTGCCGGGCTGCGGCATCGCTTATGAAGGGACGTGGGGAACGCGGCGGACAGAAACACGTTTGGGTCGGACGATGAGGCGAACTGAGCCATGTGGGCTTTTATTTAACATGCCAAAGCCGGCAGGTGTTACCCCCGCTCGTGGAGCAGCTCTCTTTTAAAGGAGAGGGGAGGGCTTCGTTGTCTGAAGGTGGGGTGTGTGGCCCCGGGGCCTCTGAGGTGGGAGTTCTTCACCGTGTATCTTGGGTCACCCCCCGCCTGTGGTCTGTGGAAGTTCGGTGCTGGTTACCCTACGCCCTCCAGCACCCTCTGTGAGGTTCCTCACTTCTTAAGCGGAAGGTGCCGTTTCCCACTGCTGATTATCCTCCTTCTACGTAAGGAGGTGGGGACGGTGCGTAGTGAGCGCGGCCCAATGGGAAGCCGTTATCCAGAGTGAAGAGGAAGTGAAAACCATGTCCCAGGTACTATCTCTTGAAAACCCAGTTGGAAAAAGACAAAAAAAAACAACAAACCCAGTTGGCGAGGTTGGCGTGACTTCCTGACCCAGCCCAAGGGTCCTTTCTCTCGCTGCCCTCCTGTTTCCTAAATCTGACTGTGAGCAGAGGCCCAGGAAACACAGTGGCAGTGGTGGTGGTGGGGGAGGGACCCTTCACCTGCCTTTTATTAGTTTCACATTTGAATTCTGTGGCATGTTATAGTTATATCATAAAATCTAGCATCCACCATGTCTTTTTTCTTTTTTTTTTTTTGCCTTGGAAACCAAAGGAGCTGTATGTCTGTGGTCATTTATCACAGATGCCTCAGATTTTTCAGTGAGGATAGAGGATTCTGGGCAGGGCTTGATCACCGGACTTTGGGGGAGACCAATGTCTCCTGGGGAAGGTTACGTGACCTCTCCTAGGAGTGCTTCAGCAGCATACAGAGATACAATCTGTCTGGCAGGATTATTATAAAGGTCAAATAAAATAAGAAACATGGGAGTTCCTGTTGTGGCTCAGTGGTAACAAGCCTGACTAGTATCCGTGAGGACTCGGGTTTGATCCCTGGCCTCGCTTATTGGGTTAAGGATCCAGCATTGCTGTGAACTGTGGTGTAGGTTGCAGATGTGGCTTCGATCCCACGTTGCTGTGGCTGTGGCGTAGGCCAGAAGCTGCAGCTCCAATTCGACCCCTAGTCTGGGAACTTCCATATGCCGCAGGTGTAGAAACATGAACTCCTTTTGTAAACTAGAGTTTTCACTGTTTAAGGGTAAGGCATGGTGTTGGTCCATGCATGCCCATCACCTGCCCGTCCCGCACTCAGGGCAGGTCTGGTGAACAGTCTCCTCTCTTCCACTTCCTTCTGCTCTGTGGTCCTGTCACCGCCTGGGGCCACCAGCTCCTCTGCTGGGCTCTGCAGGGGACCAGCCCCCGGGGAAGACCAGAGGTGGAAGCTCATGAGCAAGGTTTGCACGGTCCCCTCCTAGAGGTGGCTGGGTCACTTCCACCCACTCTCCATGGTCCAGAACCCAAGTTTCATCCAGCTGTGTTTTCAGGAAAAGGGAAAGCGGGTTTGATGAACAACAAATCAGTCTCTGTTGTAGAAATGATTTATTTCCTTGTTTCCTGCCGCTCGGTCATCTGGTCACCCCCTGAGACAGCATCCTGCCGGCAGCCTCTCGCTCCTGTCCACCGTGCTGCTGCCATTAGCTTTATCTTCCTTGAGTTCGCTCTTTGTCAGCCCACCTGCTAGGTCAAGTTCAACTTCTTCCACTTGATATTGAAGACACTAACTGCGCTGCATTCCGTTCCCCAGTCTGATGTCCCAGACTCCCTTAAAAATGGTTCCTTAGATGTCCATACAGTTTCCGAAGCATCTTTGAGTCTCTTAACTGATTTTATCCTTGCACGGTTCCTTGGAGGAAGGAAGAGGGTTTTTTTTTTTTTTGATCTCTTTTTAGGACCACACCTGCAGCACACGGAATTTCGTAGGCTAGGGGTTGAATTGGAGCCGTAGCCAGTGGCCTACACCACAGTCACAGCAACTCCAGATCTGAGCCATGTCTGTGACCTATACCACAGCTCATGGCAATGATGGATCCTTAACCCACTGAGAGTGGCCAGGGACTGAACCTGCATCCTCATGGATGCTAGTCAGATGCGTTTCCACTGAGCCACGAGTTTTTTAGTCTTCATCCCAGACAAGGTGACTCTGTGTTCCTCTCTACAGGCTGAGAGAGAAATCTGGAGGTCCTGACCTCAGATCTGACCCCGGGCCCCAGAGAACAGGGCTTCCCAGCCTTGTATGATCACACAAGCCACCCGGGACACATTCCAAATTCCAGCGCACACTTATGAATCCGAGTCTGCAGGGGACAGGGTCCCAGGAATCTGTAGTTAACTGGTGCCCCAGTGATTCCGATGCTTATGGGAACATGGCCCATAACCTCACCAGAGCCCGCGTGCATGCCCTGGACCCAGAGTTGTGGGACTAATGGAGGGACATGCACGGGAGAGAACTCTGAGGGGCAGCCAGTCTTCCGGCTGCTCCCAGGTCCCCCCACGTCCACAGCATTCAGTCATCCTAAACACTGACTCTTGACTTTAGAATCTGCTCCATGCCCTGTGGACTTGTAAAAACAGACTTGGGCTTGTTTTGTTGAGCAAGTTCTTATCCCCATCCCTGAACAGAATACACTTCAAGTGGAAGAGGCTGGGAACTGATTGGAGGGATGTCAGCGGGAAAGGGTGGGGGAGACAGAGGGGAGCTGACTTGACTCGTGATGTGGAAAAGTCAGTCCTCATTTCCGATGCTCTTTGGTCCCGTGAGTGTCTCTGCACTTTCAGAAAACTGAATAGCAGTAGCCACGGCTGGGTGCGTCTCTGAGTGCCTTGCTTATTTAACTCCTCGAATTCTCTGGGGGGAGGGTGTTATCATTACTCCCAAGTTGCACATGAGGACACTGAAGCTCAGAGAGACTGAGCCCCTGTCCAAGGCCACAGAGCTAGGACACAGTAGTACCAGGCTTCGGACTCCCTCCCCAGGCATTGAGGTCTGTACTCTGCGGCCTTGTTTTGCCCAGACTCTCTCAGCTGTGTGAAGAGAAAGTGCTTACAAAAAGAAAAAAAAGAAAAAAACTAGCTAGCTAGAACAATATGCTCATCTCTTTGCCTTTCCTTAATTCTCCATAGGTCACAATGAATAGTCCAAGGTCAACTCAGACCTCTACCCTTAGGCAAACTGGGCAATGATCAGTCAGAGAAGTTAGAGCCACCTAGCGACTCACCTGCTCTCAAGTCTCCTTCCTAGTTTTCAGCCACTGTCAGTCAGTTCCCATCCTTTGTTAGACCTCTTTGCTTTAAAGCCTGTCCCCGGGAGGTCCTTCTTAAAATATGTGTTACCCTGGCTGGGCTGCACCTGGACACCGTAGCCCCCGCTGCCATGTCAGCTAGGATTGCTTTACCAGAGCGGGAGGCAGCAGGAAGAGGACCGGAAGGAGGGGCAGAGGAGGCGAGAACAGCGCTGCCGGGCGGCGTGTGCTCTGTGCTCGCTCCTGTCAGGCGGGGAGTGGAGCAGTGCCAGCCGTGCGTTGCGGAGGTGGCTACCCGAGGCAGACCTTGTCCCCTTGCCAGGAGCTGGCCATTGGCCAGTGTGCCTCAGGACTCTCGGGTAAGCTTTGAAACTCATCTTTGTAAGGATGGAGCCCTTGACTTGAAAGACACCTGTGCTTATTCCAGCTACTCTGTCCTTACTCCATTCCTAGAGGTAGGGTAAGTAAGTCCCATCTAAAAATACAGACAATTTCCCAGTGCACTCTAAAGATGAAAAATAATATATCAAAAGAAATTTAGTAGTATTATTCCTGAAATTTATCAAATTCCATCGAGTCCTCACAGGATTCCAGCAGCTTCTGAGGAGCCTGAAGGTGCTTTTTTAACAGCACAGGGAGGCCCAGAGAGGTGGGCTGTTACATTGCCACACAGCAGACTGAAGTCAGTGGGGAGAATGAAGCTATTGGCTGTGGTTCACTCTGTGGGAACCAGTCTTGTCGATGCTTGGCTCTTTCTGACTCATTCTAAGACGCGTGACATTGTCAAAGGTAGCAAGATTGTGGAAGTCTTTATAATGAATACAATTTTTTGAGCATCTCTAAGGCACTAGACACTGTGCTAGCTGCTTTGTTTAATTCAGTGTCCCTCAGGCCACAGTGCCATGGGGTAGGCATGTTGTGAATGTTTTCCAGATGGGAAATCTAGGGCTTGGAAATCAAAGCTCACCTCAGGGTCCCAAGGAAAGTGGTAGAATTGGGATTCAAACCCAGGTATGACTGACTACAAAACCACATCATGTAATGTATGTTAATAATGAAAAATAACAAAATTAAGGTCAAATGCAGAGTTCCCATTGTGGCTCAGCAGGTTAAGAACCTGACATAATGTCCGTGAGGATGTGTGTATGATCCCTGGCCTGGCTTAGCGGGTTAAGGATCTGGTGTTGCCCCAAGCTGTGGTGTAGGTTGCAAATATAGTTTGGGCCCAGCATCTCTGTGGCTATGATATAGGCTGGCAGCTGCAGCTCTGATTCGACCCCTAGCCTAGGAACATCCATATGTCACAGGTGTGGCCATAAGAAATAAAAATATAAATAGTAAAGTCAAATACACTTTATGTGGTAGCTGTTGATTGAGGTTGACCAGATGCCTGGCCTGGGTCTGGAAGGGAACAAGCTGCAGAAAGCAGATGGGGTCGGACCCGGGCAGAACTTGCAGTGTGGGGAGGAGGGGTAGGCAAGGCAGCCTCTCGTCATGCAGAAAGACTGGGACCCAAGGGCAAATACATGCTATGGAAGCTTGAAGCAAGAGGATCTGGTATTAGGAAGGCAGTGAGCCATGTTTTGCAGCGGAGGCAGTGGCAGATAAGGACTTGGGGTTCAGTTCAGGGGTGGGGGTGAGGGAGTCCCAGCTCAGCTGAGGCAGAAAAAAGGGGAAGAAGCTGTCCCCCTCTCCCCACAACAGACCTGCTGCCAGGGCAGATTCTGGAGGAGCTGATGATGAAGGGCCCCCTGTTCTCCACCCATCCGGACCCCAGGAGCTCCTCTTGGCCCCAAGCCCACCCCTCCTGACCCCGTTCCCACTTTAGGTCACCTAAAGGGCGACTGGGGCTTATCTAGGCCTAACGCTCTTCAGAAAACATGTTTCCACTTGGGTGCCAAGAACTGCATTATCAGGGGTGCGGCACCTTTCATTCCAGAGTGGGAGATAAAGGGTCCTCGGAGGGAACGCCTGGCTGGTGAGCGCTTTGGGACAGAGGAGTGCCTCCCCGCGGGCGCTCAGACATCAGCCAAGGAGGGCACAGGAGCGGTCAGCAAATGGACCTCGTGGACAAAGGGCTTGGGATGATGGAGGGAGGATGGTCTACCAGGAGCTGGGAGAAGGGACCAGAGATGAAGACAGCTGTCACCGATGCCTTGTCCTGCCCCCTAGGCTGGGACTGATTTCCTGCAGTTGGGTTCAAGCGAGTAGGATGGTATCCAACGGACACAGCTGCCTTGAAGTCACAGATCGGATAGAACCCACCCTCATGGCTGACTGTTTCCTACGCGGGGGTGTGCGCACCGTCATTTCATTATTGCTTTATTCACACACACACATATATGTAAATACATTGTAACGTATAATATACTATAATATATACATGTACATGTATTATACATAATGTAACATAGTATATACATACCATACATAATATATGATGTGCACATGTTCATGTATTATAACACATAATATACATGTAAATATTTTATTATTTATTTATTTGTTTTACTTTCATTCTCATGGCATATGGAAGTTCCCAGACCGGGGACTGAATCCGAGCCACAGCTGCAACCTGTGCTGTAGCTGTGGCTATACCAGATACTTTTAACCCACTGTGCTTGTCTGGGGATCGAGCTGGCACCTCTGTAGCAACCCAAGCCACTGCAGTCGGATTCTTAACGCACTGTGCCACACAGGGAACTCCAGGGTTCAGGAAATTTGCTGTTTGCTTGTGCTTCCTGCTACTCTATGATTTTGGACTAGCCATTTGGGCTTCTTCATCTCTAAAATAAGAGGATTGGGTGAAATGGTATTTGAAGTCCATTTTAGCCCCAGAGTTGGTTCTTGAATGGTTTTGACTACGTACTGACTGTGGGAAGCCTGGTGGGAGATTCTTAAGCAATTTGTGATCTACTTGGTGAGGGGTCTTGGAGCTCCATAACCTAGATTGAGATCAGCAAGCTTTTTCTGTAAAGGGTTGCGTGGTAAATACTTTTGGTCTTGAAGTCTATGCAGCTGCCCAGCTCTGCTGCTGTAGCAAGAGAGCAACCAAGGCCAGTACCTGCATGATGGGCATGGCTGGGCTCTAAGAAAGTTTTATTTACAAAAGCAGGTGGTGGGCTGAGCTCTAAGCTGGGTGTCCAACTGACAAGGAAATGAACTGACTCTGGGCGGTGCCCAGAGCTGTGGGCGTGACTGGTGCTGAGGTTGGAGGGGCTGCCTTCGGTGGAGGTGGCCATACTCACCTGTCACCATCCTTTCCACTAAGCCCTGAGATCTGGCCACCAGGGTGGAGTGGCAAGAGGAAGCATTCTGAACTTCTTGTAGAATATTCCTATGTGAGTCCGAATTAGTTGTATTCCTATTCTGCATGTGATGAAATCTTCAGAGAAGCCAAGGCTCTTGACTTTATGACCAGACCCAGGAAATGATTTCTGTGGCTGTGGACTCAAGTCCTCGTGTGGGTAAGCCACGCGAGAACAGGACGCATCCCCCCTTCCACCAGTGTACTTTTTCTCACGCTTGGCGGAACTTGGGAGGTTGTTCTGTCAAGTGGTCCCCTTGACGTTGACCGCTTGGCCTGCCTTCCACCAAGCCACATGCTGCCTTTCTGGGCAATGCCCTGACATGAGTGGGACACGGCCACCTGGCAGTGAGGAGGTGCTATGGAATCTGCCCAGGAACGTCACCGCGTGAAAATATGACAGTGACTGCAGTTCCCAACCAATTTTGCACACCAGGCGAGACTGGTAAATGTTTCAAACAGGCAAGCCACTCCGTGAGGCCTTGTACAAGGGCTCCACGAGGTAGATTTACCAAGAAAGGAGAATGCTGTCTTAAAAGCCAACATTCCTATCAGTAAACACTTGGAGTGGTTTATACTCTTGACTCCTCCGGGCCCTTGACCAAGACACTTGGCCTCGCTGGGGAATTTTTCAGCTATGAAATAGATGGAACCACATTCCTGGGGCCGCTGGATCCTGGCCTCAAATCAAATTATATAAATTCATGGAATCCACTTAAGGTCTCTGGCTACTGTTGACTTATTTTGATTAACTTTCACATTGGCCAGTTTTTATTGATGTGTTTATGTGTGTGTCTGTCTGTATGTGTGTCTGTGTATCTGTGTGTGTGTGTGTGTGTGTGTGTGTGTGTGTGTGTGTGTGTGTATGCCCTATTTCCTCAAATTCAAGGCCTTCTTTTACAACAGTCTCAGATATCATGATCTGGCAGAAATGGTTCTTTCGAATGTAAACAAATTAATAGTAAAGAGTGCTTTCGCTCACTCTTCATATATTTATATTTTGGAGAGTATTTTGAACTGACTTCAATATTGACACATATAGGGGACATTTGTCCTGCTTTGTTCTCCCCTGTACCACTGGAACATGCTTCTTAGGGGCCCTGCTTCTTCAAGGCAGAGGTGGGGAACAGACTTTCTAGCCCGTTTCCTTCCCTGCCTAAATTAGCTAGAGTGAATCCTGTAGTTTCCTACCAAGGGCTCTTATCAGTATTCCCTTAGGAAAAAAAAAAAAAGTTGTGCAACAGAATCTTCTTTTACATTTTATTGATCCTATGGCCTTAATTGTAACACTGAGTTTGAGTACTAGACTGTCCTATTAGGATATTTAACACTGAAGATGTATTTGATAACCTCAGTAACTTCTCTGGGGTGAGTTTAATGGAGACTGACAAAAGCGTAGATCCAAGATCCTGTGTGGTTCTTGTTATGAACACGGAGGCATCTGACTCACTGGAGGAGAGCCAAGCAGATCACACTGTGAGGTTTTTTCATTTTTTTTTTTTCTTTGCTTTTTTTAGGGGGACCACACCCACGACATATGGAAGTTCCAAGGTTGGGGGTCAAATCGGGGCTCCAGCTGCCAGCCAACACCACAGCCACGGCAATGCAGGATCCAAGCCTTGTCTGCAACCTACACCACAGCTCACGGCGCCGCTGGACCTCTGACCCACTGAATGAGGCCAGGGATGGAACCCGCATCCTCATGGATGCTAGTCGGATTTGTTTCCGCTGCGCCAGGACGGGAACTCCCAGACTGTGAGTTTTTCCTCCTCCCTCCTCACCCCACTAAGTACCACCAAAGTGAAGCCTTTTCACCGAGTGGCAGTAGCTTACAATTCCTGAGAGCCTCCCAACTCCCCGGGCATTGTATCTGGTTTAAGTTACAGCAAAACTGGGCTCTAAGACGTTTGAAGGCAGAGACTTGACCTTAACCTCCACACACGCTGCAAGTCTGTGCACTGAGCTAAATGTTGGCTAGATACTTATGGCATTTGTCAGAGACTGGCGGATTGATTGTTGATCCATAAAATCTTGCCTCCCCTGGTGACCAGATCTATAAGATGATCAATATGCTGATGGTTCCTTTTTGGCCCAAAATATGTTTTGTTCACTTACTTTAAAATAAGTATGTGAACGTCAGAATTGGCAACGCAAAAGTTAGAATTTCAGAGATTTTCTTTTTAGGAGCAGTTAGGTGATTCGTGCTTGTGTGGCCTAGCAAAATCTCTCCCAGCTCTGAAGATTTGGCAGCCAGGTCATGCTCGGTGAACTCAGAACTGTCTGGAGCTCCCAGGTTTTCTAATTGCTGGTGTCTGTTTCCTATAAGAACTGTTGGACCAGGGCTGCTCTCTGGTTCGGCTGTGATTGGTGGGGAGCCTGCCCTCTTGCACGGTGTGTGTGTGTGTGTGTGTGTGTGTAGATACGTGAATTCTCAGTGGGGCTGATATTGGCCTAAAGGGGAAAAAATTGCTTCTTTTGGGGTGAAAGAGCTCAGTCTTCCTATATATAAAGCACAAATACACACAGCTACATACATGGGTAGTATATCTGTGGTGTTACATTTTCATGGGGGGTGCTTAATGGAGGGAAAAAATACCTAGAAAGTCTCCTTAGAAGGATTGATAATGAAAAAAAAAAGAGTTCAGAAACAGCTAATAGAGAGCAGATACACTGACACATAAATCACATGGGCTTGGAGTTCCTGTCGTGGCTCGGTGGTTAATGAACCTGACTAGTACCCACGAGGACGAGGGTTCCATCCCTGGCCTTGCTCAGTGGGTCAAGAATCTGGTGTTGCTGTGAGCTGTGGTGGAGGTCGAATATGCGTCTCGGATCCAGCATTGCTGTGGCTGCGGTGTAGGCTTGCAGCTGTAGCTCAGTTTGACCCCTAGCCTGGGAACCTCCATATGCCACAGGTGCGACCCTAAAAAGACAAAAAAATAAATAAATAAAAATAAACAATCATGACTCACATGGACTTGGGCATGATACATGCCATAGCAGGTCCACCCAGAAATTGGAATTGGTGGCAGGGACAGGCCTGAGTTCTCTGTTCTTTCTGGCACTTTCTGCAGCTAAGAGTCTCCCTGTGAAGGATTTGCTTCGCTTTCATGTACCTCATCAAAGATCTGATTTTTCATGAACTGTCATTATCGTGCAAACACTTCAATTGACATGGCATACAGTCTTCAAATGCAAACAATCTGTATTTGCTGTCATTCTCTAGAAAGGCTGCCCGTTAGAAATGAGCTGGGTCAACAGATCATTCACGAGGCATCTGCCAAGTGCCTCGTCTCTGGGTGGGTTGCAGTGTCTCCAGGGTACATCAGGGATGGAGGATGAGGCTCCCCGGGGAAATTCCAAATGCAGCCCCGAACTGGGCATCCCTGGCTTAATCCATTTGTTCTTCAAATGACTGCACGTCAGAGACTTCCAGGGAGCTTCTGAAAAGTACAAGCCAGGAGCTCAACTGCGGGAACAAATCTGTATTTACTGTTGCCTTAATACCAGACTTTCCCATGACAGCCTCTGGTCCCCCCCACCCCACACACACCGCCTCACGCCCTCTTTGCTTGAAGTGCTCTTCCTGGAAACCCTGCTATGGTACAACAGGATCTGTGGCGTCTCTGCAGTGCCAGGACTCAGGTTCGATGCCCAGCTGGGCACAGTGGTTAAAGACCCCTGCATTGCCGTAGCTGTGACATAGGTCACGACTGCGGCTCAGAAATGCTCTCCTCTGTCTCCTCCCCCCTTGACCTTTTTAGAAACCTGTTCAGGATTGCGTTGCTTTAAAGAAACTCCCTTCTGATTGACACACACAGTCGTGCATCCTGCTGGCTCTTGTACTCTTTTTCAGTTAACAGAATATAGATTTCCAGTACTAGCTGTATGTATGATTAAAACAAATGTGACTTCAGGGACACACAGAAAAGCTCTTGAGTTTCTCCAGATGGTGCTGCTGCCCCTTAGAGACTTAAACTGTTATCGTTCTTTAGTGTGAGTGAAGCAGCCAAATCAGATGTGGGGCTGGGGGTGAGCGAGGCACCCAGGATGGTGAAGCTGATGTGCCTGCTGTTTGGTTGGTGAGCAGCTGCCCGCGTTGGGACAGGACAGGAGGTGAAGGACACAGCCCCTGCCCACAGCGAGCTGGGTCCCCGTGACGTGTGCAGACCGAAGATGCAGTTTCAGTATCTTCCTCGCAGCACTGTTGAGAGGATTAGCAAAGGAAAGTATGCAACGTGTTTCAAAAAGTGGAGTAAGTGCTCAGTGGAGGTGAGTTCTTATTAGTCGGTGCTTTGTCTGTGACCCCGTGCTGCTCTCTTGTCTACCAGGCTCTGGGGCCTGTCTTCTTTAGAGCTTCTGGCCTTCACCCCTTCAGCGAAAGCTTGTCTCAGCATTTCATCTGATGTCAGCAAGGCTTCACTGAGCGCTTTCAGCATCCTGGTGGTCTCCATGCCGCGCTCAGAAATGACAAAGTGAGTCAGGGTGTCTGCCCTTGATCAGACTGGAGGGGGGAGACCACTTTCATATTTGCCTGATGCTGGGAGATGCAGGGAGCTGGGGCCGGGAGGAAGGCCGATGGAGAGGATCCAGGGGTCGTGGGGGGCGGGGAAGCTTCTCCTTCAAGCTGGCGGGTGGCTTTGTGGATGCCTGCATTTGCGGGGAACGTTTGGGAAGCGCAGAGCTGGTGATGTGAATGGGCCTCGCTCTATCTTCTTAACACCTGCAGCTGGGCTCAGGCATCAGGCACTGTATCCTCTTAGTTCCACTTTACAGATGGGGACACCGAGGCTTAGAGTGGTGGTCACCGGCATTCAGCATCTCAGCGCCATATTCCTCTATGGTCCACAGAGAGCGGTGGGGGTGTGGAGAAGACATTCAGGCGGGGGGAGCAGTGGAAAATGCAGCAGCGTCTGAGAGTAAAGGGCACAGGGTGGGGTGGGGATGCCGGTGAGAAACCCGTCTTGGTGATACCCAGGGGATGAGTCTGATCCACACTTAGAAAGGATGGCTGTCTAGGTGATGGATGGTCTAACGTTTGGCGGCCGCGGCAGTGCTGGGGCAAGGTCAGGGTTGCTCCATGGTGTGTCTGTCATTAATCCATTTGTGCTGGATGCTGGGGGATGAAGAGGGTCTGGGGGGGGGGGAGGGGCTCTAGAGCAGCGGCTGACAAACCAGCGTGGATGCTTCAATACTTGAATGACTGGCGTGGCCTGACTATCCGCTCTGTTGGTGACCAAGTCACAATGGTTCTGGAGTATAAGGAAGAAGAGTTTGGAGTTATGATTGTTGTTAATTACTTTTGTTCTGATCATAGCTTGTTTTGATTTTGAGTGCCCTCAAAAGGTTTGGGGGGAGCTGATGGAATATATGAAATCAGTCACGTGAAATTAAGGACTATTTTTTGAATCTCCTGAGACCTAAGGGCTACTGAACCTCGCTGGGTGTAAGAGCAGTTCCTGTTTCCAGGCTGCATTCGAAGCTCGCCCGTAGAGTTCCCGTCGTGGCTCAGCAGTAATGAACCCGACTAGTATCCATGAGGATGCAGGTCTGATCCCTGGCCTCACTCAGTGGGTTAATGATCCTGTGTTGCCATGAGCTGTGGTGTAGGTCACAGATGCTGCTAGGATCTGGTGTCGCTGTGGCTGTGGTGTAGACTGGTAGCTCCAGCTCCAACTCGACCCCTAGCCTGGGAACTTCCATATGCCATGGGTTCAGCCCTAAAAAGACAAAAAGGAAAAGGAAAAAGAAGCTCGCCCTTTAAGAGGCCAGACCTTGACTGTCCGCCTCTTCAAAAGAATGGTCCCTGCCATCCTTTTTCACTTTAACTTTTAAAACCTATTTCCACGGTGATGACCTTGTGTTCTCCTTACAACATTCTTCTGAGCTGAGCAAATCTCATCTAATTATACCCATTTTGCTGATGTGGAAACAAAGACTCCCCCCACACAGAATAAGAGATTAGCCCAACCTTCTAGGGCAGGTCGGCAAACCAGAGTCAATCGGGCAGCCTCACGGAGACCAGATTGCTGAGTCCTCTCCACGGCCCCGCCAGGCCTGGGCCTCAGAAAAGGCACCGATGCGTCTGGGGAAGCTTCCTTTTCTTTCCTTCATCCCCAGCCGAGTTCTAAAGATGGACACAAGTAAACCCTGTCCTTCCATGCAAGCCTGTCTCTCGAAGTGATTGCCAGAAGCAGTGGTATATTGGTTTTTCTATTGCTGTGTAGCACTTTACCACAAACATGGTTTATTTTATTTTTTTTAGTTTTTGTGCTTTTTTAGGGCCACAGCCGCAGCATGCGGAAGTTCCCAGGCCAGGGATCGAATCGGCGCTACAGCTCCTGGCCTGTACCACAGCTACAGCAACGAGGGATCCGAGCTGCATCTGCGACCTACACCACAGTTCACGGCAATGCCGGACCCCCAACTTACTGAGTAGGCCAGGGATCGAACCCGCATCCTTGTGGATACTATTCAGGTTCATTTCCACTGCGCCACAATGAGAACTCCACAAACATAGTGGTTTAAATCAATACATTTGTTATCTCAGAGTTTCAATGGGTTGGGAGTCTGACTGCAAAGCTGGGTCCCTTCTCAGCCTCTCACCTGAAGCTCAGAGCCCTTCAGGCCCCCAGGGTGGTCGGCAGAAGGAGGACTGTGGCCCCCCAGCCCCTTGAGATCCCTGTCCCCGGCCCCGCGGCCCCCGCGTGAGTAGTCCCGTCAGGGCAGTCTGCCTCTCCGAGGCCCGCAGGAGCGTCTCGCTTTCCTGACCTTCCTCCTGATGAAGCGCGGTCCGCTGAGGAGGCTCTTTGACGAACTTTAACCCAATCGACTTGGAGCCTTGATGGCATCTGCAGAATTCCTTCACCTTTACTCTATCCCGTTGGCTGGAAACAAGTCCTAGATCCCGTCCACACTCAAGGGAGGGGCCTGTACAGGAGCATAAATGCGGGGAGACAGGGGTCAGTGATGAGCTAGGGTCTAGCCTCGCAGTTAGGTTGAGATGACTTTCCTCTATGCACAGTAACACTGGTTCAGCATTTCATACGCTTTTGTCTCCTATCATCATGACTGTGAGGAAGGACTTGGTATGGACCCATTTCACAGGAAGACAAACTGAGATTTAGAGACCCAGTCCCTTTCCCAAGGTCACCCAGCTCGAAGGAGCAGACCTTGGTCTTGAATTCAGGTTTGTTGGACAGCAGACCAGTCACCTCCAGACCTACGTGTCACTTAAGGGAGCTGACAGTCTAAAGTACTCAGAGGTCACTGCTCCGGATACTCAGGTATTACTTTGACCTTCCTGTATGCACACCGACTTCATTTATGTTTCTTCCCAAGCTTAGATTGGGTCACATCTATGACCTTGGGTTTGGCATGAATATAATTTCTGAGAAAGAGAGGGAGAGACCCTTACTATGTAACAGGTTTGTTTGTCTGTTTTTGCAAGTACTATAGACATTCTACAGGGTAAATGTTATCCAAATTTTCCTTAGGAGGAAACTCCCCTGCAGGCTCTGGGAGGTTCTGTGACACTACATTTGTTGGCGCGAGATGTTAAACACACTAATTTTATTCCACCAGACCCTCTTGGGTCAACTCAAATCGTTTTCTAAAACAAAAAGGAAAGACAAATAAAAGTCAAGATGGAGGTTTCCTTAGGTTTGCTTTAGGCAGTTGTATTTTGAGCCACCTCTTTAACTCACTGACCCATTTGCTGGAATGGAAACTAGTGATTTAAACATGAATGGAAACCACTTTAAAAAATAATAGCCCAACACTGGTGCGGCCTGCAGTGACCCAGAGGGTGAGGGTTTTAGAGGCATGCAGGGAACCTGCCTGGTTTTGCTTGGTCTTCATCAGACCTCTCATCTGTAAAACAGACTGAGGCCTGTGAAGAATATTTGCATAATGATATAATTGCGTCATTTTTACATGTCCCTACTTTCCGATGAGGGAAGGTTTCAAGGAGAGGCTCTGTCTTGGCCAAGGTCACACCGTGCCTGCAAGGAAGAGCTGCATTTGCTGCCAAGCTCCCCATCTCTGCTCCCCTCTCGTGAGCAAAGATGGGTATGTCATTAAGAAAGCTCACGAGAGTTCCTGTCGTGGCGCAGCGGAAATGAGTTGGACTAGGAACCATGAGGTTGTGGGTTCGATCCCTGGCCTTGCTCAGTGAGTTAAGGATCCGGCGTTACC
This sequence comes from Catagonus wagneri, assembly GCA_004024745.2. Lineage (NCBI taxonomy): Eukaryota > Metazoa > Chordata > Mammalia > Artiodactyla > Tayassuidae > Catagonus > Catagonus wagneri. Next base: position 17,274,518 of record PVHT021183523.1, read on the forward strand.
GTGAGCTGTGGTGTAGGTCGCAGACGAGGCTCGGATCCCACAGTGCCGTGGGATGTGATGTGATTTGCCCTGGGGGACCACTTGGGGAATGTGGGTACTTTTAATGGGCTGTCTAGCTTACTCAAGCTAATTTTTTGTGTTTTAATGTTCCTCATTTACAAAAGAGAGCAGGACCAAGGATCCCTGTAGACAGCAGGAAGGGCCTTTCCCGTCTTCCCATTCAGGCTAAACTGGATACCGATTTTCCTGTTTATTGACTCTGTGAATGAGATGTGGGGAAGGCATCATCCAAGATGCTGGTCCAACAGTGACGCGAGGCACAGAAAGGTGGCAGTCTAGACAGCTGCTTCCATTGATCTCCATCTTAATTAATGTGGAGGTTTTTTTCAAAGTTGCGCTGGCTTTTGCCAACAAAATGATTCCTTCTTTACAGAGGTCCTGTCAGGAATGAGGATATTTACAGAACAATACAGTTTCAGCAGCATGATGGGGGCTACGTGGAAGAGAAGCCAGCAGGGGGTCTCTGAGGTCTTAGCGATGACAGGCAGGAGGAGGGACACAGTTCATGGCAAATGACCCCTGGAAAGTATCAGTGGGGGCAGGGAGAGTGTTCAGCATTAGAGCCAATCATGTTGTGTATTCCCTCCTCCCCTTGACATTTCTTTTTCTTTTTTCCCTTTTTTTTAAGGGCCGCACCTACGGCATATGGAGGTTCCCAGGCTAGGGGTCCAATTGGAACTGCAGCTGCCAGCCTATACCACAGTCACAGCAACGTGGGATCCAAGCTGCGTCTGCAACCTACACCACAGCTCACAGCAATGCCGGATCCTTAACCCACTGAGAGAGGCCAGCGATCAAACCCGCGTCCTCTTGGATGCTAGTCGGGTTCGTTAACCACTGAGTCATGACGGGAACTCCTCCCCTTGACATTCTGACAGTGAAACAAGACTTAAATAAATGTCAAGTGCAGCCTGGGAGGTCAGACCTAGTCCCCCACCCACATCAGCATTGCCGGCCTGAGGAAGAGTTGTACCCATGTGGGTAGGAGGTTCATGCTGCTGCCTGGGACGGGGAGAGCCTCAGCCCTCGGTACCGACCCTCTGTACTCACGTTCAGGACCCTAGAGACGGAGACTGGCCTTAACTTTCTCCCCAAGTCACTGCCCTCACCAGCCCTCCACCCCCAGGAGGGACTGCAGCTGACGGAGCCCGTCGGAGGTCAGAGTCTGGACGGTGACTGCATTTGTCTTGCCCTGGAAAAGCTCTGCTCTCCCGTGGACACTGCTGCTGGCTGGGTGAGCACCAGAGTGTGCAAGGGAACGAACCTGAAAAGTCAGCAGCAGTCTTTGCTCTCCAAACGCAAGCCCACACTCTTTCTGTCTCTAATTGCACTTCGCCTTTTAAAAGCAATTGAGTAGAACCCTACTGAGAATAAAGATAACACTCAAGAGGGGAATGAACCCTCTTGAGTTTATTGATGACAAGTAGCCACAGGAATTCATGCTTTGGGATGGAGCTGCACCAGATGACTCCTGGTTAAATTTTTGGGTCCACTTGACCGGGCCATCGGGTGCCCAGGCATTTGGGCAGACATTACTCTGGACGTGTTGGGTTTGGGATGAGATAACGTTTGAGCTGGTGGACTGGATAAAGCAGACTGCCTTCCCTCATGTGGATGGTCCTCATTCCAGCAACTGAACACCTGAGTGAAGGTTGAGTAATAAGAAACTCCTCCCATCTACAGTCTTGAGCTGCAGCATCATTCTTTTAGTGTAAGTCGAATAGCAGGAAAAGAATACAGTAAAACACATTTCTTGGGCCAGCCGTCAGAAGGCTTTCTGAAGGCTCTCCTGGTCCTCAGGCTTTCAGATTTGGACTGTCTTTAGCTTGCTAACCCTGTGACTTCTCAGCTGCCATAATCCCGTGTGCCAATTCCTCATAATACATCCCTCTATCTGCCTGTCTGTCTGTCTGTCTATCTATCCATCCATCCGTCCATCCATCCATCTATCTATCCTACTGGTTTTGTTTCTCTGAAGAACACTGATTAGTACAGATTTTGTTACCATGAATGTGATACTGCTATAATGAATACAAAAAAATATGGAAGCAGCTTTCGTAGAGCCTTGAGTCATGGGTAGAGGCTGAAAGCATTTTGAGGTGCATGCTAGAGATGTGGGTGTTGAAGGTGGTTCTGATGAAGAGTCTCTGATGGAAACGAGGGTCAGGTTATCAGAAACTGGAGGCGAAGTGATCCGTGTTAGAAAGTGTCAAGGAACTTGGCCAAATCTTGTTCTAACTTTCTGTGGAAGAACTTGCCAATGATGAAACTGGATATTTATTGGAGGAGATTACTAAACAATGTATCGAAGGAGTGGCTTGGATCTACCTTCCTGCTTTGAGCAGAATTTGAGAGGTGGGAGATGCATTGGAGAAGGAATTATTAGGCAAAAAGGAACCAGAATTTGGTGACTGCAAGAATCTCAGTCCACCTATGTTGCAAGAAATTAGAAAGCTTATTTTGAGGAGAACGCTAAGGTATGCCAATACAGTGGATGACCTGGAAGAAATGGTCTTTCGGTAAGAAGATCGTGGGTGTGGCTCATGGACTTAATCAGCCATCCTAGCAGAAGGCAGGAATAGAGATGGGCTTATACCAGCAGAAACAGTGTCAGCTAGGACTGAAAAGAACCAAAAAAAAAAAAAAAAAAGAAATAATGAGACAAAACGAAGAAAGTCTATTGGACTTTGTAGCTCCTCGAGGACCAGCCCCTAGAGCTAACATGTGTTATTCCTCAAAAAGAATGACCCTAAAGCCGGTTCAGAGGGCATCAGGGCTGCCCCTCAGTTTTAAAGAGTGGAGCCTTTGCCTTGGCTTCAGTAGGTCAGACATCCTCAGACCCGGCAACAGGGGTGAGATTGCCCTGTAGAGCCTTGGAGGGGGGCTTCCCAGAGCCACGGGGGCCAGACTGTAGTGCCAGTGGATTTGAAAGGCAGGACATTGAGCTAAAAAGTTTTACTCTTGAGGTGTAGATCCAATTGAATTTGCCTTAGTAGGTTTAGGACTTGCTTGGGACCCACTGTCCTTTCTTCTTTCTTCCTCTTGGAATGGGACTGTCTATCCTGTGCCTGTCCCACTCTTGCATTTTTGGAAGCACATAACTGATATGGTTTCATGGATTCGTGGCTGGAGAGGAATTTTGCCTTAGGATGAATCATACCTGGAGTCTCACCCGTATCTGATTTAAAGGATATTTGGATAAGACTTTGGATGTTAGACTTCAGAGTTGATGCTGCAAAGAGTTAAGACTTTTGGAGCTTTTGGGGGTGGAATGAATGCATTTTACATGTGAGAAGGACATGCATTTGGGGGGTATGGGGAGGAATGTGGTGGACTGAATTGTTCCCCCCTCCAATTCATCTGTTGAATTCCTAACCCCCAATGTGACTATTTTGGAGATAGGGCTGTTAGGAGGTAATTAAGGTGAAGTGAGGTCATAAGGGTGGGCCCCAAGTCCAGTAGGGCTGGTGGCCTTACAAAATGAGAAAAAGAGAGATCTCTCCTCTGTAGAAGGACACAGTCAGAAGACAGCCATCTACAAGCCAAGAATAGAGCCCTCATCGGGAACTGAATCAGAGGGCATCTTAATCTTGGGCTTCTCAACCTCTAGAACTTAAAGGAACAAGTTTCTGTTGTTTAAGCCACACAAACAGAATAAGACTCTATTGTATTTTCTATAGCCACACAAACAGAATAAGACTCCTTTAAAGCTTTAGTGTTGTGATTATCCAAAAAAAAAAAAAAAGTCTACAAGTCCTTCTCTGGTCAGCTTTTACCATCTGGTTAATAAAATAAGCATCGCAGAGGATATAGAGATGTGTACAGGCTGTTCCTTTCTCCATTGGAGACCACAGTCCAGCAGAAGGGCTAAAGGCAGATACACCAATAGGTATCTAGCTTCAAAGGGCAGCGGAACATGTGCTAAAGGTTGACTTCAGAAGGAGAAGCAATGACTTCAGTCTGGCAGGGGAGTTATCAGGACAATTTTGTAGAGTGAGAAGCGATGTCAGTCAGTGTCTTTAGGTAGCGATGTTTTTGCAGATCTTCCTGCATACCAGCTAGGTTAATGGGGTCAGATGCTTGGGTGAAGTCCATGGTACCATTCATGTTGCTATTCTCAGAGTCTTCCACTGGCTGCCAATGGAAGAGTTTCAGGTATCTAGTTTCATGGCATCACTGGAGCCATGTTGACTTTCAAATGAGACACAACTGCCACTGATACGTAGGAGCCGTTCACGGAAAATGACTCAGGTCAGTGCTGTTCTGGAATTGCGCACAAGCAGTTCGGCTCTAGGTCGTCTGTCCCTGCACAAGCCTCCTTAATGTTGGGCAAGGTCACAGTGACTGCCTGTTTGTAATCTAAGCAATTAAGTGGCGCTACCGTGGTTGAGCTACTGGCCGCCGTGACCGCGGGTTGTAGAGGAGCATGCATCCTTCCGGGGTTCTCTCTCCAACAAATGAGCAGAGGGGAAATCTCATCTCTAAAAATCGGAAAGGACCTCAGAGCTTCCCGTATGTTTCAAGTGTTTCCTGGTGGCAAGGAATTCTTTTTTGGATTTCGCTTTTTTATGGGTGTCTTTTTAGGGCCGCACCTGCAGCAGATGGCGGTTCCAGGCTAGGGGTCGAATCGGAGCTGCAGCTGCCGGCCTGCACCACAGCCAGAGCCACAGCAACGCGGGATCCGAGCCGTGTCTGCGACCTACACCTGCCTTGATGGTCCTGGTGCCTCTTGGTACCAGCTGGTCCGTACCTGACTTTACCGTGGGGTTCTTCACCCCCTTCCCCCCTCGGGCACCGGTAGCTCCCTGTGCAGAGCTGAGCATGGGCACAGCGTGGGCCCCCCTGGGCTGTGGGGAGTGCCACCTGCACCACCCCCTCTCCGTGGGCTATGATAAAAGCTACCCAAGTGGCACTAAGGGCTGTGCCAGCCCCTTCCTGTCTTGACTTCATGTACACAACCAGGCCCCACTCGGGGGTGTAGCAGGGACATTACTCTTTCAGTGACCCCTTGGTGTTTCGGTGCATGACTGCGTGCACCCCTTCCCAGATGGCACGGCTTTTTACGGCTTCCTGCTAAGAATGCCAGCAAAGCCCTACCCAGCGATTGTCCACGCTCCTCCCTTCCTGTGCGGCTGCTGGAACTCCACAGCAGGCGGGGTCAGGCCGAGAGGGAGTCCCGGGTTAGAGGCCTGAGGATTTAACAAGTTTATCGAGAATTATGGGCCCTCACTGAATATACACCACAAGATGCTCAGCTCCCCGGTTGGGTGTTCTGTGTTTCCCCATGTCCCAAAACGCGCAGGCTTTTCCCCAGACAGCCCGTAAAATGAAGTAACTGGCCTCAGCCATTCACCTTATCCTCGCAGTATTTCTCACCTCTCACCAAGGCTTATTCCATCCTTGGATTTACCATTATTCTTTCCCTTTCTTCCCAACTCCAGTGGCTTGTCACTGAGACTGACTCCTGGTCGAGAAAGTAAAGTGTCGGTCAGCACTGAAAGCTCATCGTTGACTTCTTCAGTGTTCCTTATTAAAACCTCTCACTGGAGTTGCCGTTGTGGCTCAGAGGGTTAAGAACCTGACTAGTATCCATGAGGATGTGGGTTCGATCCCTGGCCTCAATCAGTGGGTTAAAGATCTTGTGCGGCTGTGAGCTATGGTGTATGTCGCAGATGTGGCTCGGAACTGGTGTTGCTGTGGCTGTGGTGTAGGCTGGCAGCTGCAGCTCTGATTTGACTCCTAGCCCAGAAATTTCCATATGCAGTCCTTAAACAAACAAACCAAAAACGAAAAAAAACCTGTCATCTACGCAGCCAGGAAGCTGAGGCAGAGTAGACTCAAGTCTGTATTTTCACGTGTGAGGTCTTTTTTGAGCTTCTATGGATCTAATGTCATAGATGCATCCACTGGAAGACCTGGAAAAGCCTTAGTGATGAACCAGTCAGCTCACAGAGAAACTGAGGCCCAGGAGGGGGCAGGCCGGATTCCTCCCACAAGCCACCCGAAGGGACAGGGTAGGGCTGGGACGAGCCCCTGCTGGTTGAGGTCTGGCGTGCTCCCACTGTTCCAGACTGCTGGGTCTGCAGCCGCCCCAGCTCACACCAAAACTTTCTCCCAAAGCCAGGCTCCCACACACTTCCCATTTCTCCCATCAGCTGCCATCTCTCGGGCTCCTGGAGTAAGCCGTGCTCCCCTGGATTTATTATACTCTGCCTTATATATATTTAATATTTAGTATATCATCATCATCATCATCATCATTATTATTATTATTATATTCATCTATTCATAGTTAGTTTGACCCTGGAACCACTTCCAGTGATCAGAGCCCCTTTCATGCACACGGTCTCATCTGACCCCTGCTGTCTGTCGCTCTGAAAGATAGGCAGGGCAAGGGTCAGAGGCCCAGGGAGTGAAAGCAGCTCCCACTTATAAGGGGAGCATCTGGACCAGAACCTAGGATTTCTGATTCCCAGTCTGGTGATTTCTCCATCACTGGTCGTTTATACTCCCTTTGTGACCTTCCTGATCCTTCAGCTGTAGGCTGTAGAGAGATCATTTATGACAAGTTATTCATTCAAAGGCTTTCAAACACCTTTTAGTTTTAAAGTTTGCCTTCCAGGTGAGGGTGACGAATGGTACCAACTGCATCTCACAGCAAGGGAGACGAAGGCTCTGACTGCCGTGGCTTGGGCTATCCAGCACGTACAACTGGCAGACTGACAGTTAAAAACTGTCTTATTCTTTGTGATTTGGCGTAATTGGACTTTTAGAATCTTTGAAGATATTTTAAAGACCAGCAGGATAAATATATATATAGTATTTATTATATATACAGTATTCATAGTTTCATATTATATAGTTATACATTAATATACTATTTAAATGTATATGTATTTTAAAAGAAATGTCTAGATTGATAGAGACCTGCAAAAAGCAAAAGCTGGGGTTCCTGTTGTGGGGCAGCGGAAATGGATCCAACTGGCGTCCGTGTGCTCAGGGGGCCAGGATCCCGCGTTGCCGTGAGCTGTGGTGCAGGTTGCAGACGCGGCTCGGATCCCACGTTGCTGTGGCTGTGGCTGCGGCTGTAGGCCAGCAGCTGTAGCTCTGATTAGACCGCTAGCCTGGGAGCTTCCATGTGCTGCAGGTTTGGCCCTAAAAAGCAAAAATCAAAAACAAACAGACCAAAAAAAAAAGAAACAAAGAAAAAAAAGCTTACCTGCCCCAGTGAAACTTACCTGCCCCAGTGAGACTCCGAGACCATCAGTAAATAATGTGATGGCCATCAGGGCTGCCATTGCCAGGTATGTTGGCCACTCCCTGTTGACTGCACACAATATGCATTTTTACTTTTGCCATAAATGCTTTTGTTTCAGTTGCACATTGACTAACAGGAACTGCTTCTTAGGAGCTGGTTACTCCCTAGCACCTAAGTTACTTTCTGTTTTGTTAAAACTATTTCTTTCATCTTATTTGTGTTCTCCTGTATCTGCTACACAACAGACCAGTGGGCCTGAATTTGCAAACATCTCAGACGCACAAGTCAACCCACTCTCTGCATGTGTTTCACCAAAGCTGCGTCCGTGGTCTCTCTCAAGTTCTAAGTCAGGGCCATTGGGAGGCACCCGTGCTGGTACCCAAGGGTAGAGAGTGGGGGCCAAGGGACTTCCCCTTCACTTGTCCTTTCTCTTCTGGCCCCTCCTTTTCATTCTACCTTACTTGTTTGATTTATTTATTTATCTTTTTAGGGCCACACCTGCAGCACATGGAGCTTCCCAGGCTAAGGGTCTAATCGGAGCTGTAGCTGCTGGCCTACGCCACAGCCACAGCCACAGCAATGCCAGATCCGAGCCACGTCTGCGACCTACACCACAGCTCACGGCCATGCCGGATCCTTAACCCACTGAGTGAGGCCAGGTATCGAACCCGCAACCTCATGGTTCCTAGTCGGATTCATTAACCACTGAGCCACAACGGGAACCCCTACTTTATTGTTTTAAATTAAAAATACATGCTGAGTGTGACAAGCTAGACCCTAAAGAGATAGGGAGATCCTGAATGCTTTCTGCAGAATCTTGACACGCAAAAAGCTCTGAAACCTGAAAGTCCTTTTGTAAATGTGGGGCTAAATTCATTTGTAAGCAAAACTGACCTCCATTTGGGGAGGCTATTTGTTTTCTCCATTTGTCCCACTTTGTGTTGCAGAAATGTTAGTGGACTTGATTACAGGGTGGGGCTCCACGCATCTTGTCACCTTTCTACGTGCCAGAGTATTTTAAACTTTGAAACATACCCGGCCCCAGGGTTTCAGATATTTCCTTGTCTGAAACCACAGAAACCACATAAAGAAAATATAGACTCTCCCTTCCCCGCCCCTCGAGTGCCTCCTACTGGATG